>JAUELC010250225.1:0-10436 GCA_031471745.1 Cryptochiton stelleri | reverse complement strand
ATGTAAATATAAAGAACATCGTGTCATGCATTAGTAATATCACCTTAATGTAAAGATTTAAACATTGCTATATTTTTTTCACAAATTTGATAACCGTGACATAATTAATTGGTTGGTGTATAACGCCGTGCTCAAGGGCATTTCACTTATATGACGGCGGGGCACTTCAACAGTAAATTTCCACTCTAGCATAAACCATAAAATGTGAAGTGTTTTGCTCTGTTGGATCATTAATATTCCCCCAGCGCTAAGTAAAGACAGCATGACTATGCATGAACCATGCTGCCCTTAGCCAAATGGCGATAACTGTGATATGGATTTCCATAAAAATTGCATCAATTTAGATTCATACAAATGTGTTTTGTGCAGCTAGATTCGTATAATTTTTGTAAACTGTCGGCTGGTGACGTCAAAATACACATGTAGTAAAATTTGTACATATAAAATAACATGTCTTAGCAATGGCGCCTGAAGGAAACAATTAAACACTGACATATTATTTGATAACTGTGAGGAAAATTCTCATAAAACATTTAAACACACATCTATTTCGCCAAACTAGATTTCGGCAATAAGCATATTTGTACGATAACATACATAAAATAATATAAAAAATATGTACAGTATGATTGATTGGTAGTTCACTTATATGACGGCGGTGTACTCCAACAGTAAATAGCCACACTGACCATAGAATGTGAAGTGTTTTGCTCTGTTGAAAAATGATTGTTCCTCCAGTGCTATGTAGAGACAGCAGGATTACACTCGGGACATTATGCCCTTAACCAGACGGCAGTACATTATAAAATATGATATTATAAATTTAAAAACAGGTGTGAATCTATACATCTACATGCACATGTGCTAAAAACCCAATCCAAAATCCAATGTCCAGATATAATTGATTGATTGGTGTTTAATGCCATGATAAAGGTTATTTCACTTATAAAATGGTGGTGTACTTCCAACAGTAAACACTAACACAACTCAAACATAATTTGAAGTGGAATACAAATGCTCTGTGGGAAAGATAATGTTGCTCCACAGCTGAAAGAATATTCTTCAAAACCTACTGCCCTCACTTAGCAAGCGGGTGGTACAAGACAAGCACCGGTCCCAACACATGGTTTCTTTGTTTGATATGGTTATTTCCCTCAAATGAAGGAATCCACCCTCAACATTACTGGCAACAAGCAATGGCAATATACACTGTGTTTAAATTTATTGCCAGAAGCTGCACACTGCATTCAAACAGTTCTCTCCTTAGGTTATGAATTTTCCAGCAATAGATCAATGTGAGAAAATGGAGTATACATCACACCGCCATAAACACATTTATCTTCAAATATCCCACACAAATTTGGCATTGATCCGAATGAATTTGAAGCCATTGTTTATTTTTAAATCTATTGCCACAAGTTGCACATGCAAATAGTTCTATATGCTTGGGCTACGAAAATTACAATCAAAGTGCAGCAAAACCATACCATGGACAAAACATCCTAATAAACAAAATTTATCTGTAATAGTAAAACACAACATAGGTCTCACTCTTACATTGTGCTAACTTCCGAATGAATCTGTAACCCTTGCTTGCTTTTACAGTTTCGACACACCCTCATAAACAAGTTGACCTTCAATGGTCCAACACAACAATCTAACCTTGTGCTGAAGGAATCTGAAACTGCTGCTTGCTTTTAGTTTACAGCACACCATCATAAACAAGTTGACCTGCAATGGCCCAACACAACAATCTAACCCTGTGCTGAAGGAATCTGAAACTGCTGCTTGCTTTTAGTTTACAGCACACCATCATAAACAAGTTGACCTGCAATAGTCCAACACAACAATCTAACCCTGTGCCGAATAAATCTGAAACCCTTGCTTGCTTTTAGTTTACAGCACACCCTCATAAACAAGTTGACCTTCAATAGCCCAACACAACAATCTAACCTTGTGCCGAATAAATCTGAAACCCTTGCTTTTAGTTTACAGCACTCTCATATAAACATTTTGACCTGCAATTGTCCAACACAACAATCTGACCTTGTGCCGAATAAATCTGAAACCCTTGCTTGCTTTAAGTTTACAGCACACTCTCATAAACAAGTTGACCTTCAATGGCCCAACACAACAATCTGATCTTGTGCCGAATGAATCTGAAACCCTTGCTCTTTTCAGTTTACAGCACACCCTCATAAACAAGTTGACCTTTGATGGTCCAACACAACAATCTAACCTTGTGCAGAAGGAATTTGAAGTCATTGCTTGTTTTTACAGTTTATAGCACGCCCATACGCAAGTTGACCTTCAATGGTCCAAGACAGCAATCTGACATTGTGCAGAATGAATCCGAAACCCTTGTTTGCTTTTCAATTTATTGCCACAAGTTGCACATTCAAATAGTTCTCTATTTGGGTTATGAATTTTCAAGTGAAGGTTCAAACTTCCTATTATTTTAAACCTTTTGTCACAAACAGTACATTTGAAGGGCTTTTCGTCACTGTGTCTATGTATCATATGTTTATCCAGAGATACCTTTCCTTTGAGTTTTTTACCACAAAGTTTACAATTGTAATATTTATCTTTACCATTATTATTACACTTGGTGCTAATGGCTGAATGATTCTTCTCAGAGCAGAGTGACAACAGAATGTGATTCTTTAAATACGGTTTACGTTTAAATGTCTTATAACAGATTTTACACTGAAACAGTTCTCTATTTGGGTTATGAATTATCATATGTTTTCTTAAATTAGAAAGCATTTTAAATTTGGAATCGCACACAGTGCATTCATGGTGAAGTTCACCACTGTGGATTGCCATGTGTTTTGTCAAGTAAGACTGACACACGAAAGACTTACCACAGAGTTTACATTTGTAAGACCTAGTTTTACTATGGCTGTAGTTGACATGGTGATATAGTGCATCAGATGACTTAAACCGTTTTCCACAAGTTTCACATTCACATGGGCGATCGCTGGTGTGTTTCAACATATGACTAGTTAACCCTCTTAAAGTAACAAATTGTTCTTGGCAAAGTTTACAGCTGAATTCCTTGTTACTGTTATTTTTACATTCATGTGTTTTCTTGTACTTTAAGGTTTTAAACTTTGTGCCACAGTGTTCGCAACTATACGGCTGCTCCGTAATGTGAGATGCCATGTGGAATGATAGATGACTCTCCAGCTTAAATCCAGCGTTACACAACCTACACTTGAACGGCCGGTCAGCACTATGAGTGACCATATGAGCTTTTAAATAACTTGAAAAGTTGAACTGTTTGCTGCATTGCAAACATTTAAACAATTTTTTAGGCTTTGCTGTTTTAGGTTTTTTGTGGAACTTAGTAATGTGTACCTTCAAATGTCTCTCAATTTTAAACTTCTTATTGCAAAGTTCACAGCCCAGAGGTTTCTCTGTGACATGGGACAACATATGCTCTTTCAAGTGGTCCCTCTGTTGAAAAGATTTACTACACAGTTCACAAATCACTGGCTTTTCCGATTTATGTTTCAATGTGTGTTTTTGTAGGAGAGTACGGTAACGAAACAATTTCCCACAAAATTTGCACACAAAGATCCGCCCTGACATTGTCTGTACAGAAAATCTTTCTAATCTGACCACAGGTTGCATCATGCTTGACTGATTGGTGTTTAAATCCGCACTCAAGTGTATTCCACTTATAATATGATGGTGAAGTACTTCCAACAGTAAAAGGCAACACAACTGAACACAACCATAACATGAACTGTTACATATAAATGATCTGTTGGAAAAAAATAACGTTCCTCCACAACTGACCGTATGAGAATAATTCAAAACATATGGCCCTCAGGCAAAGAGCGATTGAATCGGGTGTATTTTCACTTTCACTTTCGCTGTTTGTTGGCTCTAAATTGTAATCTATCTATATGATGCCTATAATTATTGTTTTTAATTCTTTTATTCAATATAATTATCAAGTTTGATGTAATTCTTTAACCAGCGGAAGATGTACATCGAACATGTAGGTAAAACAGCTCAAATAATTAAATCACTTGCAACAGAATTTGAAAATGCTTGAATATGCTGGCAAGCCACATTAACATCACTGTGTTTATTTGCCTGATAATTTGCAGGTTGAACACTTAACAGAATTCAACTGGCAATTCTTAAAGTCAATCTCTTCTTACAATCTGTTAATCCAGAGTTTTAAGAGACGAGTTCTTTTTTTGATTGATGACGACTTCCAAATTATCTTGAATGTGTTAAATCACACTGGCACAGGGATGTCAACTGTACATGTAAATGATGTCTTAGTAAATCACCTAAAATCACGACTCACCGTTTTGCAAGTTGTGACACTATTATAGCATGTAAACATACACGTTTATGTTTTCTGTAAAATCCTGATTCTCCCTAAATGCAAAATTGTAATAGGACTGCGTGATATTATTTCTAAGTCCTTTACATAGCTTCCAAAGAAGTTGACATTTTACGGTGATTTAGTGAATCTGTCCAATGTTCAAGTTTATTTGGAGAAGATTGCTGTGTGCTCAACTACATCCATTCATTCAGTCAGTAGCAGTACAATAAATCAATCATTATTTTTACAGAACCAGGGTTTCTCATTTTAGTTTTTCCCCTAAAATTTGAGTGAAACAGAGTGTCCAAACCTCGCTCCTTGGCTCCTAACAGCTAGCACTATATGGAAACCACTCTGAATATCATGTTGGTGGTCTCACAATTGAAGAAAATAATACTTGACAATTTAGTCATTCCAATGTCATGCTGAACAGAATTTCTTAGCTGCTGTTACCATGTTTTTTCTTTCTTGCAGTTTTTTCCTTCAACTCACAAACCGACTAGTACTGCAGGCCAGTGACTGTTGCAAACTGAACCATTTTCTGTGTCAAAAAAGAGAGAGAGAGAAAGTATTAGGTATTAATTGGTTCAGTTATTTAAATGGTATTTCATGTATTTATGCAAATCTAGTCAGTTCGTTGACAAAACAAAATTGGACAAATCAACTAACCTTAGCTCTATTGGGCTTGTTTTGTACGGATTCTACTGAATAGCCTAAAAACGAAGCCCATTGGAATTAATTTATTTGACAATACTGACTCTGAACAAAATGATAAAACGTACCTTGTAGTTGGTACATAATACCTTTTTTCTTTGTACTATATTACAAGCTTATGGATTGATTGATTTGTTGACTGGTGACTGGTGTTTAACGCTGTACTGAAAGGGATCTCACTTATATAATGGCGATGTACTCCAACAATAGCTACACTAACACAAACTATTAAACGTGAAGTGTTTTTTTTTCTTTGGAAAATTAATGTTCCTCCAGTGCTAAGTAAAGACAGCATGATTATGCTAGGAACATGTCAAATTAATGGAGATATGCTTCTCCATCAACAGACACATAATAAGATGTGTTTGTTTGATTGGGGTTTTACGCCGTACTTTAATAATGTTATATCACTTATATGGTAGCTACACAGCCCAATGTCATTGTGGGTGAAGGAAACCTCCCTCGACGTCCCTGGCAACGAACAATTACAAGATACAAGACAAGCACAGGATATAATACACAGTGCAATAAGTCAAAATGCGCAAATTTACAGTGCTAGATGTCACAAACAGATCACCTCACTGTCGTCCCTTAGCTCTGAGAGCACCAGGGCAACAGAAAGCTCCCTCCAGCCATAATAAGAAGTTACAAGGGTATTTCACTTATATAACGGTGGTGTACACCAACAGAAAATAGCCACACTAACACAAACCATAAAATGTGAATTGTTTTGCTCCGTTGGAAACTTAATCTTTTTCCAGTCCTAAGTAAAGACAGCCTGACTGTGCTCGGAGCATGCTGCCCTTTGCCAGAGGGCAGTCTCTTTAGAATAACTAAGACTACAAGCTGAGTAGCTAGAAGATCCCCCGCCAACAGGCTCACATTGAATATAATGCACAAAATACTGGCTAAATCAACTTCTGTCGCTGAATTTTTATAGGGAGGGAAGGCATAGTGCTTCATCAACACTAGAAACAGAAGCAACCTATAATTTTCATTTAACAGAAATTTGTTGATTTGTTTGATTGGGGTTTAAAACCGTACTATAGGTTATTTCACTGATATGAACGCATGCCAGCTCATCGGTCAACAGTGCTAACGTCACAAACAGATCGGCTTCATGTTGCCCCTTAGCTCTGAGAGCACCAGGGCAACAGGAATCTCCCTCCAAAAGCCCGCTCTCAAATTGTTGTCATAACAACATATTCAGTTTGAGTAAGATTATCAAACTAAACCTAAGTAAGTTAACTTAAAATAGTTGGTGGAATGCAATCCTCATACAAAAAAAGCCAAAGTAGAAGTTTGACATGAAATTCACAACATATTGGAAGATGAAATTTGGTGGAAATCAATCCCATGAGCCGTCTCAATAGAAGAACACTTAATTAAAAGTTTGAAGGTAATCGGTCTTTTTTACTTTCAAGTTATGGCATTCACAACATATATAGCATATGCATGTATTATCGATGCCCGGTGCATTTTGGTGTGCTGGTTAGTCACATGTGTCACAATTACATCCATAATATCAACTTGACGGAAATACATTTCAAACCTTCACGATAATTTGTTGATGTTTTTTTGTATTAGACAACATTAATCTTCAATATTTAAAAATATGTAGTGAATCCATATTGCAATGGTGAGCGGAATGTAGTGAAATGCAATTCATCCAAGGTCTCAACAGGAGAAAACTTCATTTCAAGTTTGAAGTTAATGTTTACATTTGTTTTCAAGTTTATATCATGTTGGCAATACATACATGTACATGTGTGAATAATATAAAATTTGCAGTTGTAACGGCAGGAAAACAGGGCAGAAAAAATGCTAACCGTCCCGGAAATCTGACAATTAAACATCAAAAATTTCCCGCCATCGCACCTGACAACTTTTTAATTTCCGATCTTACTATTTAAAATTTCGTGGAAATCTAAAATATGGCCTACCCATCAAAACAACTTAAAAATTTCTAAATTTGAG
Organism: Cryptochiton stelleri; assembly: GCA_031471745.1. Lineage (NCBI taxonomy): Eukaryota > Metazoa > Mollusca > Polyplacophora > Chitonida > Mopaliidae > Cryptochiton > Cryptochiton stelleri. The sequence goes on along the minus strand of JAUELC010250225.1, from coordinate 3,397 downwards.
GTAAGAAAAAAGGGGGGAAACTAACAATGTGCGTTAAAAATGTTTTATATTGAGTTGAAAGTCTGTATAAAAGATCAGGCAACATCGTAATTTATTAGCGTAAACAAAGTAAAAACAACAGAAACTGAAAGTTCCACGTAGGGCAGACGCATTGAAAAAATTGCATTGACAAAAATGCAGAATATTTACTTACGATTTCTTTGCATTTAGCTCACTAAACTTGTTAAAAGCATACTGTATGGCAGACACAAATAATAAATTCTGGTTGTCTGAAATATTTCATATATCTCTCTGTTTATTGAAAAATACCAAGATATTTTGTGTTCAAGTTGTCATCAAAACGGTAACAGAAATCTTCACCATGTGCTCCTAGCTTCTGTCCAATGAAAGTGCTCCATTCATGACACGTGACCAAAACCGACCAATCGTGCTATTTCATATACATGCATTAAATTTTGTACTATTTTGAGTCACAGAAGATTTATAATAGTTTTTGTTTTGATCTTACTTTAGCCGAGCCTTCCTTTGTGTATTTTGCAATCTTATTACTGAATTGCCTACTATTTGACAATAAATTTACAGGCTGTAGGTCACTGAAAACTTTCATTCACGAAACCAACACACAGCTTCAAGTTACAACAACAGCGGCAGATATGTTTGCGCTAAATATAATTTACCTCAAAACGAAATTACATGCACATAAGCACGTGCATGTCCAAACGAAACTCTGCCGTGCGGATTTCACAGATTCGTTACCCTCATTTTAATAAGCAGGACTAAATGACATCAGTCTTTTTTGTTCAAAAGTGGAAAATCAATCGTGTCATAGGCCTATCTTGGATTTTAATTTTTTTTTGGCCCTCTCAAATTTCCCGTGAGACCATGTAACTTTCCAGTATTCCCTACTATTTCCCACCGTGCTCTTGATATTAATACATTGTACACAGTACAAATGTGGTTATAAAAATATGTCATAATATTTTTTTTTAATCTTATCTATAATTTGATGTCACAATGTTATATACTTTGTCAACATGATCCATAATTTAGTGTGCTTTAACCTGAACCATGGACAATGATAGTGTTAATGTCAATCAGAGTAAGTTAGGAATTACTTTGCAAGACACCACAAACAAATCAGTTCTTGATATCCCTTACATCCAGGAGCAGTGCACCAAGGACACGGAATCTTCCTCCGCAAGATGGAAATATATATATGTAAGTAAAACATATTGTTACCTTTATAACACTGCCAACATAACTCTGTGATAATAAGGTGTCCGTCAGCTCACTCAAATTGATGTTTGCTTTCAGGAATAACTGTAATTTTATAACAAAAATTAAGGTTGAATATTTTCCTGCAAAGACAACTGCACAGAACTTTTTAACACATACAATTTCTTAATGTTAAGACCCTCGAGGTGCTTGAGCTGTGATAATGTTGGGCAAAATGACCCAATACCACATAACAATAACCTGTGGAGAAATTGTAAAACAAGTTTGCTTATGATATTATTGGAAAAGTTTGTTTGCTGGATTGGAATTGTTTACACCATACTTGTTATGTCTCCTGTTATATGAAGGTGTGCCGGCGGTGTACTCCAACATTACACAGTAACACATTCACAACCAAAATATGAAGGGTTTGCTGTGTTGGAACGTTAATGTTCCTCCAATGCTAAGCAAAGACAGCATGAATGTTAGCTAGACACACTGGCAACAAACAATGACAAGATGCAAGATAATCACAGGACGCAATACATGGTTTTGTTTGATTTTGTTTGTTTGATTGGGGTTTTACGCCGTAGTTAAGGTTATCTCAGCGCTAGCTTAAACAGCTCACGCAGATAATTGGGCAAGAGCGTTTTTTTCGCAGGAGAGTGATCTCTCTCGTTAAATGGAAAGCTCTGGTGTATATATTAATTTCATTCTAGTGGATTTCATTAGACCATTCATTGTTAATATGATATTATATTTTTAAATTCTTGTGTTGACCTGTTGCTTCAAACCAGAACTAACCTGTTGTAGAAGGCCTTTTATGCTGTGGAAGTCTGAACCCTCAGGAGATCTGGCTTCAAACTCAACCTGTACCTCCTTTTTGAAAAATAAACATAACCCAATACAAAAAATTGTTAATTAAACAAAAAAAAGTTTATTGCTAATTTATTCAAAGAAGGCTAACATAAAAAAAACAAAAAAACAATTGCTCCAATACAATAGCTTGATGGCAGGAGCAAGCTGAGTAGGGTTGCAGCCAGTGTTTGATGGTGATCTGGAACAAGACATCAGTGACTGCACATTTCAAACAGTAAATTTAAAGCCTGCCATGCAGACACATGGGTTGTCCGGTCCCTCAGAAGTCATAACCCAGAGAAATAAAATCAGTATAACAGGCATCTACAGTTATAGTGGATTGATTGGTGTTTAACGACATGCTCAAGGGTATTTCACGTATTGTCAATTTATTATGATTAACCTGTTTCAGTGTTAAAGGCTGCTTGATCTAAATTTACACCCTTCTAGTTGTAAAATATGTGTTCTGTTCACTCGACGAATTGCAGTGCAGCACACTTCTTGAATCTGTCTGGGACAGTGGGTGGATCTAGCAGAGACTGAAGACCAATGTTGTTCACTTGACCGTGTTACTTGATAACCAGTCTACTTTCCACACGATTTAAATTTTAATTGTACATTATTTACTGGGTAAATAATTAAAAATTAACACTTACAGATTACTCGAGTGTATGAACTGATGACTATGAAGACTATTAGAGCTTAAAATCTTACCATCATCATGTAAACCTAAACGTTGATGTATGCGAATAAATATATGTAGCCGTGGCGTAGTTCAAAACATATTGCACAAGCCTTTGTAATTTTTTAAGGCATACAACAACAACAACAACAACACTTAACAAACAGACGGTTGTTTGACCATAACAAACATTTTGTCAGGGTATTTTATGTCGTGTACCTCATTCATGGCTTCTTCCGGCTCTCCATCTTCTGATTGCATATCATCGCCATCTTCAGAATCCAACACATCGTCTTCTGACATGTCAACTTCTTCCGTGGCACGTTTCTTTGAGGGGGCCGCCATCTTGTTGTAGCGCGAAGATAAACAGTCAGACAGAGTTGTCCTTCGTAATGCTTGTGCAAAGTTGCGGAAAGTTCAGTCAATCCTGTCATCCCAGGTTGATCCTAGTCCGAGGGGCTCAGACCATAGATTAAAAACAAAGGTCAGAGCCACTCGGATTCTCAGATGTGGTGTTAAGGCTTAACAGGTACTTCGGCAAATTCCGTCAAACTCGGAATCACTAGCCGTGACGCGATCTAGAGCTCTGTATTGCTTGTTGACCGCATGGGGTGACTATTAGTCGGGGGAAGCACATCAAAT
>JAUELC010250114.1:0-10438 GCA_031471745.1 Cryptochiton stelleri | reverse complement strand
ATCTTACCAGATCTAAGCCAATAAGGGCAGGACGTAGACGTTTATCCATTCCCTTGAAGGCTCTGCATAAGCAGAAAATATCTAAAATACTATAGCTTCCTTGCTTTGTAAAACTGTACGTTAGTTTACGAGCGGGCTAGTAACTATGATGGTGCTCTATCTAAGTTTCGGCGCATGAGATTCCTGCTTTGGCGGCATCGTGGCCGGTTTGGGCAAATCGATCAGTCAGGGATATTATCAAGGCGGGTTATTGGCGTTCAACAACGACTTTCGCCTCGTATAACCTTTGAGACATGGCGCTGGTGCGAGACGACGTACAGTCTCTAGGCCCTTTGGTAGAAGCGCAGGCGGTTACCAGGGTCTCAACGAGTAGCCCTTAGACGGATTACTCGTTTTTATCCTGTTTTTTATTGGGAGGTATGTTGATATTAGTATTAGAGTGTCATTACATTGTTTTACTTCGTTGCTGCTCCTTTCGTTCGTTTAAAGGGTTTCTTATTAAATACCTTGAGTTCGAATGTCCCACCCTTCCTCCCTGCTTCAGAGCGACCTTTGTTTGTTGCTGAAGTCTTAATAGGCAGTGCGCAGCCCATTGTGCGCAGATATCGTGCGCAGATATCGTGAGTGGGTGAGAGTTTGAATTCTTCAGTATAGCAATTGTAATTGCGAAAGTGCATTAGTCCGTAGAAGGTAAGTTTAGTTTAGAAACATACAAATTATTTATAAATTTGTAAAATTTTATAGATATTTTATAAACTTGTTCGTTTGTGAAAGTTATATGTATATAGAAATATACCATATCTATATGTCTAATGTATAGCCACTTATTTAATTTATTTCTGAGCAACTGACTCAAACTACAATGTATATGTAACAGCATTTAACCAGATTTTCAACCCAATAAAGCCGAAGTAAAACTTTAGTGAAATCAAACAAAGTTCAGTTTTTATTCCTATTTCAATTTTCCGCACAACAAAGGATTTTATAATTATAAACCCGCTCAAAAGCAGTCGGTGTACCGCAAGGGTTCAAGTCGACCAGTGGAGTTACACGAGGTGACTCCGGCTATTGTGGGGATTTACAAGATTTCCTGTCAGGTTTTCCACCATATTATTATAAAGGAAGGCAGAGTGCAGGCCGGTAGCCAGGATTTTGAGTCCCATGCGAGGGTTCAGGGGCCGCCTCGAAATTCTGTAGTGAAAGCTTAAGTGGCAATCTCAGCTTATTTTGGCAATGAATGAATATGTTGGTAAGATCAATCTGAATTGGTTAAATTTAAGCAAAAAAAAAATGTGGGCAAAATGAATATGTTAGTTCTCCGCAAACAATGGTATAGATTCACAATTAACCGTAAAACTTTGCTACAATATTGTTACCAAAACCTACAAGATAAAGGAATGTAGAATAGATTCCAGTCATGTTAAAAAACATTAACACAATACTAATCTATTTTCTGGTCAACAGTATTTTGAAAGAGGCTTCACCGCAGATTTTCCAGAAAAATTGACATTGGCTATATGTACAAGCTTTAAAAAAAACCCGGCAACTTATAGAACCATCTATATGAAATTGAAAAAATACGATCGTATTGCACAAAACTGGAATATTTTTTACAGCAGCGTCAATCACTTCATGGTAACAATGGTAGTATATGTTTGGGGGTCCGGTGACTTTGAGGATGAAGAATATCAGAGCGGCAATCTATGCTACTTTTGGCAAATTAGGTGTGGCATGTTGATCAAATCTATCCTAAAGGCACACAGGCTCCCCAAAATTAGGTATTTTCTGACTGGTTATTACAAAATCACAAGAGTTATAAATGCTTTTCAAGAAGTATAAGTTAAAAGCTTTTCGTCAATTCCGCATCAGCTTTGTAGGTTAAGTGAAAGTTTTTAAAAAAAATGTCAAATATAGGCCATGATTTTATTTACTGATGTTGTTCCAAGTCAACGGTTATTCCCCGCACCTAAAAGATTTAAAATGCTGATTCGTTGCATACGGACCAAAGGCTTTGTCTTTGTGTCTCTCTTGGCAGGCTAAGGGAGACTACTTTGAAATACTTATCTAAGTGCGTTTCCAGTGAGTAATCTCCCTTGTGTCATTTGTCACCATGTTAAGTAGCCCAGTTTCTAGACTGATATACATACGTTATACGCGGTGTAGCTATGCGAATTCGTATGGTCGAAGCCGTATTCCAAAACTGTACATTGACGCCCATTAAAATAAAGATTTTTGAACAACTTGTGTACCATGGAGGCCCGGATCCTATCGTGCGGCCTTCCTTCGTTGTTCAAACGAGGTTTACGTCGCCTATTTCAACGTCAACCGACAGAATCTCCACGCAGCCCAGTGTGTACGAGTGCGGCAGCATACGGGAAACGCATGTGCGAAATTTGAACTTCCTCAAAGGCAAACTGGACTGTGTGGAGATTCTGTTGGTGATCGGCGTTGGAAAAGGCGACGTATATCTCGTTCGAACAACAAGGGAAGCCCGCACGATTGGTTCGGGCCTCCATGGTATACTAGTTGTTAACAATTTTAAAGGGCGTCAATGTACAGTTTTGGAGTACGGCTTCGACCATACGAATTCACATAGCTACACAACCAGACCGCGTATAAAGTGTGTATACCAGTCTAGAAACTGGGCTACATGTAAAGTAGATGCGACACACGTATCTGATTTTGAACTGCATGCGGTGCAGTAACATACATGTTGAGACTTTTCCCGACACAATAATTCTGACTGATGTCACCACAAAGCAAAATTGAAAACTCTGTATCTTTATAAGCTCAATCTAACGCTTTGTATATCCAACAATTGACAATGGTGTAGATTATGAAAGACATATATGGATTACAACTTCTTATTTATTAGTGTTGCGACTTTTCGATGTAGTCAATAACACCCTTCTCAAGCATATGTTTGTAACTACACCGAAACGTCACAACCCTTATAGACAAGAAGTTGTAATCCATATAATTATGTCTTACATTGTTTATTGGTACCAACTTTTAATTGCCTCTAAAACAAGACAAAGGTGGGGTACACATTTGTACTTCTATGAATACGGGACCAGGGACTACAAGAAGTGTGTGTTAGGATATATCTTTAACCTTCGTACTTAGTTTTCAACTAGTAGTCTATTATCATTATGTGACTTATTCTATTGGAAATTTACCTTTGATAATACATTATTAACATTATATTGTAAGCATAGCTTTACTATTAAAATATATAAAGAGTGTGTACGTCGAAGGGGTATGTGAGCTGATTTAACTTCTTTTCTAGTTATCAACCATCTTCCCGGGTCAAAGGTGACGGTCACCAAAACTTGGAGGAAGAAAGTTTCACGCAGGGACTCAACTTGTCTCGGGAAGATGATAAGCCACCTACTGCTCGTCTTCCCGGGACAAGACTGATATCACCACAAACTCTGAATTCAGCCTTGCCACACCTACTGCCTTTCGGCGGTGAGACAGAGATCAAAGTGGAATAGTAAAAACGAATAGACCAATCAAATACATGTACCACTTTTCAAACAGTGTATCGCCTCAACCCGAGTATCATGATAAACAGCGGAGAAAAACATCAGCTTCTTTTCGATCAGTGTCTCTAATTATGATATAACACCATGGCTAACCCTCGACCTTGGTGTGGTTGATAACTTCACCTAGAAGTGTTATCTCCGCCCTGTTTGAGCAGAAATATGGCGCAAGCGTGACAAGGGGAGGAACAAAGTTTCACGTCGGGAATCACCTTGTCTCGAGAAGATGCGTACTGATGGTTCCCCCAGTTGAGTATAGGTCTAGCCCTGTACCAGTGGATTGAAATGAAATTTTGTATGCAGCTTTCTTATGGAAACACAAACATCGAATTTGGGTTTCATGCAGTATTGTCCATTTTTACAAAATGATTGCCATTTTGAGGTTAAAAAGATCTGAAAGGTGTTTCAGTTCGTCTTGGGGGACTTTATGTAGTACGCATTGCTGTTATGGTAACAAAAGTGGTAACAGTTATCTGCTTACTCTATCTTTGAGCTTTTAACATAGTCTTTATTGCTGAGGTTTTTCTCCCATGGTAGTTTTCCACAGAGCCATTGTAATAAACAGTACCCCAAGATCTCCAGGTCACCCCTCCTGGCTGGAACTGTGGTAAAAAGAACAAGAAACTTACAGAACTATTAAATTATTACTGTTACCGTAATATACCCATGTTTTCGAACACCTCTCTGGGAAAACGTTCGAAAACTTGGAGGCAAACCAGAGCGATAGCCAAACTGGTCATTAGTTGGTTGTTTATTCTAGCCGATGACTCCCCGCGATGCACCTCCTGAGCCAGTCGGCGTGGGAACAATGAACCTATACAAGTTGTCGATTACAGCTCTGCGGGAGTTTAACAAACATTTAAACTGGTTGACCGACTTGGTAGGCCTACTCTTAATAGCTTCAGTTACAACTCATAAATGCCGTTTAAAAACTCTGAGCACAGGTGCCGACGTAACATTGTGCAGCTTTTTACTATATTATTTGTATATATGTAATACAAAATGTTATTTATTTCAGAGTGCTAGTCACCACAAATGCCTTCCGTTTTATGTTGTTGTTGTAATCATAAACGCACAGAAACACGTGGCGAATTTTCTCCGACAGTATTTGTTTCGGCAAGAAATTTGATCCGTGTGTCTCAACCAGCGGCTGCGTATTTTACAAGCGAATAAAATTCAATATCTGACAAGTTTGACCAATTTATTTCATAGAAAAATACACTCCGTGTGTCCCAAAATATGTATGTAATTTCCGTCTTGAGAAAATCTGACCAGTTATCTTTCGGAAAGATACTTTCAAAGTAGCGGTCTGTAGGAGAAGAGAAGCTACCAGAGATTGTAAAGTGTTTGCAAGTTAATGTGGTCCGACTGATATATATATGTCCTGAACATGCAAATATGTAAGTACAATTTTTTTAAAAACTTTCAATGCACCTTGATTTTGCCACCCTTTGCCAACTATCATCTATATAGAAAATGCCGATTTATCGCGATCGGCAATGAAACTTTTACAATGTATAACTGAAGCAATATTATAGTCTCAAAATTTAAATTGAATTGAACTGTATACCGACCATTTTTTCGCGATCGGTGGCGGTTCAGAATTAAAACAAATCAATATACATACCTGATATTGCAGATGTCACACCTTTTCTCAAACAATTATTTTTATTCGCCGTTTGATGGCGTGGCGTACAATTGCATTGTTGTTTTTCATCAAGTATTATTTATTTCAGTAAAACAGACTTGAAGTGCTTCAGACATTTATTTAAATTACAATGACATATACACATATATAAGGTAAGATATTTAATAAATCACATCTTGTATTATATAAGACCACAAATTGGCAAAATTAAACAAAACCTTCGTCTTTTGCTCGTAATTGAAGTAAATCAAAGGTACTAATATAAGAAGCAAGTCATACACCATGGCATTAAATACATTGATAAAATTGTAGTACATGTATAAATTATTACAATGGCTTAATAGTTGTAGGGGTATAAATTAAACAAACATTATTATTCACTAAGTACATTTTTTTTTTTTATATTATGAAAAAGAATAATGATATACATATTTAACACAATTTCAGCGGTTATCGGTCATTTTTACACTATATACGATCATCGTCCTCATTGTCTCAATTCACTAACTGTTGAATGGGTCGTTCTCGTCTACTTCCATATCTGCGTCGATATCCTCGGGTCCAAACCCCAAAAACTCGTCTTCCTCCTCTTCATCTGACAACAGGATCTCTGACAAAATCTGTTCATTCCGAATAAACATGGCCTCTGTATCATCCAAAGCTGTGGAAATGCCACAGACTTTGAACGATTTTTTTATCATGTCCGTTCTCTGTTGAATTTTTAACCAAGCTGCTGCCACCCAGTCTAACATTTGCTGTCTGGTCGCTTGTTTTACTTTCTCCCCTGCAACTAAATCGTTAATAAAGGAAATCCACTCCTCTCTGATGTAAGCTTTTAACGGTTTATTGATCGAAACGTCAAGCGGTTGTACCTATAATATAAAATGGTAAGTATTAATGGTTGTGGTTTATATGTACAACAACAAAAAATGCTGTGTAAGTATCCCCCCCCCCCCCTAAAAAACAAAAAGAAAAGAATAACATACCTTAGATGTGCAACCGCCTGGTATTATAGCTGGAGTCACGTTTAGGTTACGGCATTCATCTCTGACTGAGTCTGTGGTATGGCCTGAAAAGGAGTCCATTACTAACAGGGCTGGGCGGCGAAGGGTGTACGGTCGTACGACTTTGGTCAGCCATCGTAACATAATTGCTTCAGTCATCCAAGCCTTTTCCTGTACATCAACGTACACATTCTCTGGTACTGTGGATATATCTTTAGGGAACCTCTTTCCTGGAGACAAGAACAAGAAACAGTTATAGATATGGAACACAACAGTACACGCAAGAAACAAAATAGGTTAAATTAAATAAACGTATAGCATATAAAATGTAAATAGTTTACCTTTGAAGATTATCAAAGGAGGAAGAACTTCGCCATTTGAAGCCACCGCGAGCACAGCCGTAATGTGACGCTTCTCTCCTCCGGTAGTTCTGACTATTACGTCTTTCGAGCCTTTCTGAGCAACAACCTTCCCAGGCACCATGTCAAAATATAGAGGAGTCTCATCCATGTTGATGATGCAATCTCGATCGAAATCGTGTTCTATCCGCAGTTCTCTAAGGTGGTTGTGGAAGATGTCGATTCTGTTCTCAAGGTCGCCCGGTAGATGTTGTGCCAACGATGTTTTTGCTCTCAAAACAAAGTTATTCCGTCTAAGGAACTTATCTACCCAGCCGTTGGTTCCCACAAACCCCGGTGTAGTTATAGCTTTCCTAGCATATGCGGCAATGGTCATCTTGGTCACTGGTAGATGTTGTTCTCTCTTGGTAAGAATCCACGTACAAATCTCGTTTTCAATCGCGATGTCATACGATAGGGGTCGTCCCATTCGCTTGTGTGCCGTGGCCGTTACAAACTTCTTCTTCCAGGTAGCAAGGGTACTGAGCGGAATCTTGAGTCCCTTAGCGGCTTTGCGAACACCAAGTTCTTTGGCGATATCCACAGCTCGGCGCTTCTGCTTATCAGTGTATCGTCTGTAGTTCCCTCTTAGAGTTGAGAAATCAATGATTGTTGCTGTAGTTGAAGATGACATGTTGGTGGCTATTCGCTGTTTTAAAGTTGTTCCATTACAGTTGACTTATATAGGCAAACTTCACGCCCCGTCGCTTAACCCGCGAGTCAAGGCTGTCTTGTGGATCAAGCCATGCATGCAATTATTTTGAATAGAGGACTTAAAACTTTTAATCCATATCGCCAGCTTTGTTTTAGGTATCTTGTTTTGTTTTTGTTGTTGTAAACCCTGCAGTTGAGAAGTGTCAGTGTAGACGTCTTGTGAACTTCAGACTTTGACTGGGACAAAGCCGTCTTAATCCATATCGATTGGGCTACATAGATGTAGGTCTAGGATAACATTGAGGTATGGTTACCTAATGTAAAAAACGTGTAAATAGTTAACATTTTTATTTTATTTTACTTTTTCTTGTTATATTATTAGTGATGTTTTACTGTTAAATTAATATCTATACCTATATATATATATTTTAATATGGCAATGAACTAAAAGAAAATCAATTGTAATTAATTTTAGAAAATAAAAAGACGTGATTTGAAGGGCTGCGAAATCTGTATATACAATGCAGGGAATTGGCCCTAAAACCACAATTTCCAAACAAAATTTTGACGTGTTTTATTCTTATATTATTATTAGTTTTCTACTGAAACATAATTTTTTTTACCTATTACTGTTATATATATCCATATATTTTTGTTAGAAAAGTCAACAAGCGGTTTATGGAAAAGTTATCTGACAAACTATATATTGTCAGTGTCTGTGTTTGATTGGTAATAAGAACTTTAAATGACCTAGAACTAAAGGTATTTTGTTTATAGGATGACTTATCAGGACTATAATACTGGAGGGTCAGTTTGGTTGTGAAAGAATGAGGCGATTGCTTGATTTTTATACTGTGCTCGGGTATTTCCGTTGTAATCTGTACGACGGCACGCCTGTCAGATGAACATACCACGACAATCTTGTTGAATTTTTCATTCGTATATAAGAAATTTTAGCCAAAAAATGACCGTGAAATCCACCTCTGATGTCTTAATTTTATTTCGTTAAAAGTTATTAGTTTGGTCCGTAAAATTGTATGAAGCCCTGATGACAATGAGGGAGAAGTTCTAATTTCTTTATTGGAAAACAAAATACAATGTTGGCCTTTAGACACAATCCTGCACTTCACCCTATTTTAAGCTCCAATACCATGCGTTAAAAGTTAACCCTCCCTTAAAATGTATTGTTTGATTGAAGATAATTTTTATTTAAGGGTATTATGTACAATGCATTGTCTAGGTTTTGGTGGGAAAATTATAGATAACCCTCGTTGGTTGTGGAAGACTATGGTGATTGATTGATTGCTTGATGTTTTATACCGTTCTCAGGTATTTCAGTTGTGATCTGTGCGACGGCGTGCCTGCTAGATGAACATACCATGACCTCCTAAAATGATATTTCGTTACCTAAAATATATAATGCAACGTTTCCCGTCGCTGTAATTAGTCCCCAAGTAAAAACAAACTTTTATTTTGATTTTAAAGAAAAATAGGAAATCAAAACTTTCAGTTTATGGCAAAAACGGAAAGTTCATAACTTTTTCTATCTGGGAAAAATACAGAAACTCGCCGATTTTCCTTTTATAAATAGTTTTAGCCCATTTAGCGGTAAGTGGGCCTTTAAGGCTATTATAATTCAATTAAAGGACTTTCTTAATTCATAATTGTCACAATTATTATATCTTCGGGACTTTTTAAAACAATGCTAATCTTACTTAAATGCATTTTGGGATTATTACAACACATAACACCCCCCCTCATCAAAGTTGACACCCAGTCCTCAAAAGATTAAAGCCAGCGAGAAGTCAGTCGGTTTAACCCCAGGACAATTAACGGTCAATTTTAATCATTTAATGATGAGAGTTCATTCAGGATTATCACTCTGCATGGTGTGTGGCTTATGCACTTTGCGGATCATATCATTACGATTACCTTATTGTCTGACAATAAGATATGCTCTTGTCATTTGTCTGCTAATAATTATCCTTCCAACAAAAGATTTGCCCTTTAATAAAAATATTTCCGGAAACAGAAAAGCTATATAAAAACTCCTCCATGTCCAACTCATTACATACTACACCGACTTTCAACACAGCAATATGAACAATTATACTTTCTCTTCTTCTGTTCGTGGTTTTCACATCTACCGACATTACTGGAAGCCCATGCAAGACGAAATCTTAACATTACGAAGAGATATTGGCAATCGTCACCATATCTATGCCATGTCAGTCAGGAAAGGACCAATTACCATAGGCCACATGCCAGCAGAAATAGCTAGAATAGCTTGGTTCTTCATGAAGAATGGAGGTTCTATTCACTGTCAAATCACTTCAACGAGACGTCAGCGCTCGATGATAGAAAAAGGAGGCCTTGAAATTCCGTGTGACTACATCTTTACCGGAAACAGAAAATACACAGGAAAACTCCCTTCCATGTTGAAAAATGCCAAACTTCAACAAGAAAAAAACGAAAGGCCAAAACAGTAAAAGAACCTTATACGATGACAAATCCTCCAACGGCCCTTTTCAGGGCCAACAAATTCTTCCGAAAAAAATCTTTCAAATTTGCATTGGGTTTTTATTTTAAAATATTTATTTGTACGGATAATTCATGTCATATCTCCTGATCTATGTTAAAAGCATGTATAGTGTGTACTCAACAAATTGTTTGATTTTATTTGGAAATAATTTTTTTCCGATAAAACGATTGGCGGGTGGTCGTCGCTCTTGCATGTTTAAGCTCTGGTTTTGATCAGTTATGTGTGAGTTAAGTGATCACTGGAGGGCGTGATCCACACCCCCCCCCAACAAAAAAATCGAAACTAACAAGCCAGGATGACTTATTACAACCGATGATGCTATAGAAAAGTAATTTGATTTAGTATCCCCTAAGCCAAACTTTTACACAACTAAGCTATATGATTTATCAAAAAAAAAAACTGAATTTCAAATTTACCAAATTCTGTGCAATTTTGTCAAAAGTGATCCGGTACTCCCTACCTAACTGTACGACTGAGTGAATGTATAGGCCTATATCCTTGACCTTTTACTATAGGCCACATGCAATCATTTTGTAACCATTAAGTACTATCCAGCTTTTCAACGCAGACTAGAATACCAGCGAAGTATTGATATGCAATATGTTGTTGTTGTAATCCCTTTTAAGGGAAAGTTGATCTCCTGTTTG
>JAUELC010250014.1:0-10439 GCA_031471745.1 Cryptochiton stelleri | reverse complement strand
AGCAATGTGGGAAACTAAATAATAGAGCCCAGGGGTCAATAGCAATAATGGTAGTCAATTTCTTACATATTTTTTTACATATTTAATATTGAATAAAATTGTTGTTTACCGGCATGTCGATATAGCCAATGGAATATATTATAATTTTACGAGCCAATATAGAATAACCAAGAATTGATCAGCAAGGAAATTGCTTGCTAACCAAACGTGACAGGGTTTAGTTTCATTTTGCTAGAAAGTTTTTCGTTACCTACCTGTTTATGATCCAATTAATTTTTTTGTGTATGCTAAAGTTGACTATTTTATTCAATCTACGGGCCGGTAACCAGCCCGTAGATTTGACTTCTATGAACCCCTGGGGCCGAATTTCAATGTAATGGAAGGTTACAAATACGGCCAAATAGAGCTTAATGTTAAATATCACCTATAATGTATTTATAGAGAATACATTGCTTAATTGATTGGTGTTTAACGTTATGCTTAAGGGTATTTCACTTATATGATGGCGGTGTGCTCCAACAGTAAATAGCCACACCAACACCAACAATAAAATGCGAACTGTTTGGCTCTGATGGAAAATTAATGTTCCTCCAGTGCTAAGTTAAGAGAAAACAGTTAAAAATGATAGTTAGAAATGATAAATCTAACATTTAAAAGTGTAACGTCTCTTTTAAGGTAGACAGAGAAGAATTTACATAAAAATGCCGCTTTATAGTTTTACTATTTGTATACTGCCCAATCCTTCAAACCATGAATTAAATTTCAATCGGATAGAAGAACTTCTTTCTGAAGAGCACACTTCTTCCGGGTGTGACGGTGTCAACCAAGATAATTTATATCAGACGAAAGATCTTGATCTGTAATTCATGTAGGTGTTATTGTAATTAAATATGATAATATCTACAAGATCTGACGATCTCCCTTTAGTGTATAGCGTTGAATCATTACAGGACTGAGAATGAGTCAAAACGTTCTCGCCTGGTGAAGCGTGTACTTCATTCGTTCACCTTATACGTATTATCATAAGTACATTAACTAGAAGTGTGCAATTTTCCTTCAGATATGCTAACCGGAGTTGGGGACCAGGAAATAATAGTGACGTCATATTTCAGCTCCTTATTTTTTTGTCAGTGCGTGATGCTAGGTAATTCATATTGGTACATCGACTATAGAGCAGATTGGAAAAAACCTGGCAATGACCCATATAATGGTCAGTCGTCAAAACGTCAAAATTTGCATAGTCGGGGAAAATAAAAAAAACATAACCTGTGAATGAAGTGACATTTTAGTGCCCATATTAACTCTATATTATTTTATCATGTATTATACTAGATTCTAAGGATATTTTTTTTACAAAAGTATAATATTTTCCGACGCAGTAAATTTACAAATAAATAGCCAATTGTGGTTAAGTTATTATATGACCTTTACAGTGCGGCTTTAAAGGGCACCCGGCTATCAAAAATGGAAATTTCCCATCGTGCATCCATCAAAAATCTGTTCTGTCCATTCTACGTCATAAGAGGGTGCTCGGTGCCCAGCGCCATTTACACTATCTAGAGTAGAGTTGCACAATAGACTTTTACACATTATACATAAGAATTGCTAAGAACATGTCGACCTTGCGATCCATCACAACTCATCTCAACTCAACTATACCAGCATCTCACTGCAACTGGCTGCAACTGATTTCACGCCAATCGCAGTCGACATGTTCGCTCTTGCGACTGGGTACAACTGGTTGCAGCTGATCGCAAGCGAGTTGAGCAAGTTTTACTTTTCTGCAACTGGCTTGCGATCGATCAAAACAAACCACATCACGTGGTGCATCACATGACTTTTAAAATTGCGTCTTTTAAATGGAACAAGGGTGCACAGAAAAGATAAATAGAACTTTGGTGAAAGAAATCTGGCGTGTTTGATACGGCGAGAAAAAAATTTCTCAAATAGGAACACTAGCTGTCAGGCTATATTGAACAAAAAACATTCATTTTGGGTAAATGGGGTATTTTTCTGATTGCGTCACATGATTAGCGTTAGTCATGTGACTGTGATATGGCTGCACAGTGAGCATGCGCAATTATTCCCAGTTGCTCTTGATCGCAGTCGACCTGTTTCTAAGCCATTCTGAGATGTTCAGTTGCAGTGGATCGCAAGCGCTTTGTAAAATGTTGACATGTTCGTCATGAACATGTCGACTGCGTCCAGTTGTCCTCATTTTCAGCTGATCGCACGTTGACATGTCCTTAGCTTAATACGCCAACATAAGAGGATTTGTCCAATAGAATGCACATGCACTTCCTGAAGAGTTAGGCCATCTAAACGACCTCCCTGACCAGTACGGTATTATGTCTTCATCGGCCCTGCCTTCCATGTACATAAAACCTGCCCTCGGCAGGTTAGATAGACTGAGCCATAACGGTCGACTTCCCTCGAAAACGTTACCTGCCTAACCTGACGAGCTACACGGCCCACCCTGATATCAATCACCAATAACGACCTCAACCTGCAGGAAAACAGAAAATTTAATTTAACGATTTCATACTTCCTGATAACCCAGGCCAAGATACCGGCAAATCACCCTTATATACAAGGTATAGCCGGACAACTCTGATGGAATAGGTTGCGACGAACGGATTATTGTCATCGTGGTCCTGGTTGACATAGCCCAAATAACACCGTCCGACATCTTGGCTGTGCCACTCATACTTGTCCACGGCAATCCGAACAAACTCAAAGGCAATCCGAACAAACTGAGTGGTGAGTGGCAATCCCCACTCAGCTAGTGGCTGCCACAAAATAAACAATTATTCAACATGATCAAAATAAAATAAACGAATACTTCTCCAGATTTCTGTTAGCAAAAATATAGTACATCTTCAGCTGTCAGCTGAAGAATTAAGAAGGGAGAGCGGAGCCGGTTCTGCGCAAACTTCGTGAGCAGGTGAGGGTCCAGTGGAGGGGTTTTCGTTTATTTCTTCAGTATAGCAATTGTATTGCGTAAGGTGCATTAGTCAGTGGAAGGTTAGTTTATTGTGTAAGAAACACATATTTTTTTTATATTATTAAAATTACATCGAAAAAATTAATTTTTCATTAATTTCCCTACTTCTCTGGCAGGTGGGTCCAGACCATTCTTGTAAGCAGCCTCCTGAACATTGCCCGTTTAGTTGATCACAGCCACTTCTACAGTGACAGTCAAACTGACAGCCTGCTCCAAATTGATCTGAAGGACACTCTCCTGAAAAAAATAGCTCATAAAGTAACTTAGTTTATACAGTTGATTGATTGGTGTTTAATGCCGTACTCAAGGGTATTTCAATTATATGTTGGCAGTGTACTCCAACAATAAAAAGCCACACATACCATAAAATGTGAAGTATTCTGCTCTGTTGGAAAATGAATGTTCCTCCAGTGCTAAGTAAAGATACCATGATTATGCTCAGACCATCCTACCTTTAGCCAAAGCCAAAGACAGTTTATACAGTAGTTTGCGGAATAAATGGTTTTTCTTCAGGACAGACCTAGATCGATTTAATTAATGACATACTTTTTAACCCACATCACAGATTGATAAATATGTTTGATTGACTCATTGGTGTTTGACACTGTGCTCAGTGGTATTTAACTTATATGACAGCCACCCCTGGAAAAACTTGCAACCATACACCAAAAGTTCGTGTGAAATACTTTTTCTTGGAGAGAAATTTTGAAAATAATGTACGGGTCATGTAGAATTTGGAGAGAAATTTTCAATTGTTGAATTTGTGTTCGTGAGAAAGCGGTGTACTTCCAACGGAAAACAGCAAAAACCCAACAGTCAATACAAACATTAATGTGTTTTTTATAAATGCTCTGTTGGAAAAATATTGTTCCTCCACAGCTGACAGCATAAATATACTCCAAAATTGATAAATATATTAAAGGCACATACCCAGGCAGACATTCCTCCAAATTGTTAGGTGTGAGCATGTCAACATGGGCCAATTATTACCAACCTTGTCAACATTAGTGCCATAACATGTTCAACTGAATGGAACAAATTATACAATTTAGAGAGATTTAATAGCCATTTAAACCTACCTGCGAATAGATCTGGATACACACCCTTCACATGTGTAGGACAGGATTTTGCTTGTAAATAAGACCAAACAAGGCCTTCTCGAAGAGAAACAACGATTGAGACTAAACCAACTATTTAATTACATACAATTTGGAGTCCCCTAACTTCTTCATATATCTCTTTAAACCAGTAAAATCCAAACTTTCACCATTGCCTATTGGGAAATGTACGAAGCAAACATGTTAGAATCTGACAAACAGATTGTGTTGAACACGCCCAACGGAAATAAAGTTTGGGATTATGCTGGCTTGAAGTGATGAATGAAGATAAGGAGATAAAAATAGACTATTTAGTAACTTTCCATCTTGCTTCAACCAACGTTCTATTCAAGAAGGCCTCTTTTGCCCGTATTTTGCCAACGAAATCCCATCCTATAAGGGTACATGTGACCCATCTGTAATTCAGCACATGAAGGATACCTGGATCTTCACACAAACAACTCCAAATGGGTAAAATCCAGCTATGGCAGCTAAACAATGGCTTATGATGTTAAATGAAACCACTTTTCAGAATCCTTTGACAAAGTGTCATTAAATATAAATGGCTAGCAAGGCAAAGTGGTCGACAAAACTAAAATGGTATTTTCTTCCTTTTTTAATAAAAAGCTAAACACCAGTTTCGATGAGAAAATGGTCTCAAATTAGGTGAAATTATAAAGAGGCCTATAAAATGGAATGAAACAAAATTGTTTATCAAAATCATACACTATTCATAGCCTATCACTTGTGCCAATGTCAAGTGTCAAATACATTTCAGAAAGCAGGTGGTTAAAAAACTGCGCAAATCCATAAACTCAATTTCACCCGGCCGCTATTGCGATCTGCAACCATGCGCTCAGATGCGCCAATGACTATAGTTGCACTATAAAAGGGTTAGCCGACTTACCTCGTACAAAATAAATAATACACACTGATAAAATCACAAGGAAGTGCGACTTCCTTGCGGCTTCCTCCATACTTCCAGCCTACAAAACTTAACTCCACTTTCAGAAGAGTTCCTCCAGATCTCTTTATGTGCAAGGCTCCTGATTTTATCTAAACATCAAACAAATGTTATAGTTTTAGTCCTGGTATCTGTCATTACAACGCACAGATTAACTGAAGTATAACTTCAATCATGAACATAAAAAAAATATTTATATCATTAATTCCAATAGTTTCCTGAATTGAACTATAAATTTTAAAATATATATTGTCGTGGTATTTGTCAAGCATCCTCGTGAGCCTCTCGATCAATCAAACCGCTCTCCGAGCAGAGACGTTCGTTCTCAACATACATGTACGTCAACTGATAGGAGAAGAAAAATAGAAATGGCAGAAGGGTAAGGGGAATTTAGTCACTCTTTTTCTACGTTTTATTCTGTTTACACGACGTGTCCCTTTGTTTATGATTGCATAAACGTTTTTTAACAGTCCTGACTTTCAACAATAACTATTCAGTCTCTCAAAACGTTCACAGATCCAATAAATAACCATGACACAGTTTTATAAACAGTCGACTCACCATCATTTTCAAAACAAATTATATTATACGTCATTTGGCTATTTAAATGAATACAGGTCAACTCGTCGACAAAGCAAGTCGTCGACATCAAACTCGTAAACACCACAAAATCGAGATTTTTTTTTACCTGAACTCACACCGACCAGTATTTTGTTTTAACCGATACTAGCTGACAAAGCATCAGGACCTATATTCTTTCTGATCCACAATACTGAAAGCTTTATCAACAGTGTTGACAAGTCTGAAAAATCACTGGTCCACAGTACCAGCAGACCAGTTCCATGTGTAAATAACTGGTCCGTTATTATTTTTTACTGGTCTCCTGCGGACCACTGCAAATTTATATCCTTGATTATTGTAACATTAAACAAAATATTTGTTGAAAATAAGCTATATAATTGAGAACACACATAGTCGGTTGTATACATTACAACCTGTATCACTTGGAGGCCTAACTTAAATTGTCGACGAATTTGCTGTCAACGACACCATAACTACATATTTTCAGAAGGACTAATATCTCAAGTTTATAAAAAAATATTTTAAAAATTGATCTCGGACCCCCTAGACACTCAACTGACCCCCTGTAAAATGAGGTCACAGAGTACATCCCCTTGCCACTTGAATTGCACTATATTTGTTAAGTAGAAATTTTAGGCAATGTATTCAGGTGAGGATGTTGCCTTTGGCCTCATAATGTAGATCAGTTACCAAACTTCAACAACAGCTAGCAAGAAATACTAGAGATAGCTACAATTAGAGCACATAAAAGACAATAATCTACCTTCATTACCATTTCACGCGAGTCACAAAAGTAGGTGAATTATTTTTTGCACACAAAATTAAGCAAAATTTAAAGTGAAAGACATACAGCATAGTTACAATCTGATGATGATACATTATAGCAAAACTGAATTTGTCTGGTTATTTTTTATACACAATGTAGAAATCTCCCTCAAACTCTGTCATGCGAGTCACATGAAAATAATTCTAGTTGTAGCATAGAATAATTAAGTTAAATCAAATTAAAAGGATAAATTGTTATTATGCAAGATTGGGAAAGCACCATTGCACTTACAGCAGCTTAATGGTTTCATAATTGGAGCACATTAAAGACAATAATCTACCGCAACTACCCTGTCTGTGTCACACGATTCACAAAAGTAAGATTTTATTTTTTTCAAAGAAAATGACGCACATTTTAAGTCAATGACAAACATCATAGTAACAATCTGATGATAATACATAATAGAAAAGCTAAATTTGTCAGGTCATTTCTTTTACATAATGTAGAAATCTCCCTCAATCTCAGACATGTGAGTCACATTCAAATAATTCTAGTTTATTATGAAATAATTCAGTGAAAGAAATCAAATTAAGAGGTGAAATTAGTGCTTTGCAGAATTGAGAAAGCACTATTACACCAACAGCAGCTAACAGACAGATAAAATGTTTTGGAAAAAAAAATAAAAACAAGGGGCACCAAGAGGAAAATAAAGAATAGAAGCTGGACACTTTCTGCAAGAAATGTAATGGCTATGAAGGAACATTTGAAAGACAAAACAAAAAAAATACGGCTAGGGAAAAGAAATACAGATCTTTGGTTGATACTTATGGGAGCACAGCCAGACCAAAGTATTGAAAATAGATGTACATGTAGCACCCCAGCTGGCTTAGGGATAAGAGTACCAGAACATAGAACTGTTTTTTTTTCAAGTGATGTTTCTGTAGTTAAAAACTTAAAAATTGCAAAATTTAACCTTCTCATGTCGCAAAGATAACTCATCTGGTCAACAATTTATAAACCATTGGTTGCTGGCCACATAACTTACAAAAAAATACTGGTCTGAAGTTTTGTATCTTAATAATAAGCAGGTCCTGTTGGCCTTGGGTGAATGCAATTACTTTTAAATTTGTGTTTTGTGATAAGGATTACATTGTTAGTCCTCGTCTAAGATGTCCTTTTTTTAAATTACAGTTCACAAATTCCATCTAACATTCTTTTTAGAAATGTGACTCGGCGGGTGGTTGGAGGGAGCTTCGTGTTGCCCTGGTGCTCTCAGAGCTAAGGGGCAACACAAAGCTGATCTGTTTGTGGCGTCCTGTTTTGTCTTGTATCTTGTCATTGTTTGTTGCCAGTGGCATCGGGGGTGATTTCCTTCACCCATTTGACTGGCACGCCGTCATATGAGTGAAATAACCATAAGTACGAATAAAACCCAATCAAACAAACTGAATCGTCTCGGCCCTTAGTTAGCCTTGAGAGCACCAGCTGGGACAAGGGGGGAAACTCCACCCTTGGTCACATACCACCACTTATTTCCATCTGGAACCTTTCAATGTGTATTTTTATGCCCCCGCCAAAATATGGCAGTTTTATTTTATTTAAGTAAATCGTGAATTTACGATTTCCTAAAGCAATCGTGACTCACTTCCCATAGCTTCGGTTTTACGACAGAGATGTCCGAATCTAAGCTCGTGTGTATCTACGCACCATTTTCCTCGGGATTCCAGGCTATACAGTCAGCTTAGGAGAAACAAAATGGCGTGTACATACCTTAGAGGTGAAGTCTTGCAGAAGATTCCCGAAAACTGTTTAGAATGGGGCATAAATTTTGCCCCGTTCCATCCGTCTTAATTCTGATTTCCGGATGATTTTTTAAGAACCGTTAAGATATATTTTTTGTGGACACTTACATAGGACCAAACATTCTTTTCCCGCGAGACTTTGCCTTCTCACAGATCGAGAACAAGCTCTGGCATAAATACAAGCCATCCCCCCAACAAAAATTTGGGGGGAATTTGAAAGCATATCAGTTTGTTACTCTGGCACTTTTTGCTCTGATTTATGCAATTATTTTTGTAAAAATTATCGAAATGTGTTTTTAAAAGAAGAAAACGTTAAACAGCGGGAACAGAATATTTTTTTATTGTATTATTTGCAATAATCACAAATTGTCTCCCTTGTACTATGGCGCGTATATATGTGAGAGTCGCTATCTAGCTTAGGGGGGGACATTTCTGTTGAGAATGAGGACCAGGTCAAGTTTACGTTTCATCGTTCTGCGCCTGTTTAAACCAGAGTTACTGCCCTTGCAAATATATAATATAATCACGTAATCTGCACGCTTCTTGTGTTAAAATAGGTTTCTGTTTACTCAATCTGCACACTTCTTGTTCTGGAATAGGTCTTCTGTTCACTCAATCTGCACGCTTCTTGTTCTGGAATAGGTCTTCTTTTCACTCAATCTGCACGCTTCTTGTTCTGGAATAGGTCTTCTGTTCACTCAATCTACACGCTTCTTGTTCTGGAATAGGTCTTCTGTTTACTGAATCTACACGCTTCTTGTTCTGGAATAGGTCTTCTGTTTACTCAATCTGCACGCTTCTTGTTCTGCAATAGGTCTTCTGTTCACTCAATCTGCACTCTCCTGTTCACTCAATCTGCGTTGTTTCACTTCAACAAATGTTAATGGAAGCATTTTACTGGATAGTAAAGAGTACTCAATCACTGGCTCAGAAGACTGTTTTGTTTCTAAGATCCACACATTGACTTGTAGTCCTAAGTAATTGTCATCTCTTAACGAGTCGTTTTCTGAATGATACAGCATCTTTATTACGAATACCATAGCTGTAGGATACAATAAAAATAACATGATTAAAGGGTTTAATTTGTTTGCATGGTGTTTGAAGCCATTATCAAAGTTAGTTCACTCCCCTAAATGTTGCCTCATTCTAATATCGGTCCCATAGACACCCAGTCTGATACCCCATCGGTACCATAGACACCCAGTCTGATACCCCATCGGTACCATAGACACCCAGTCTCATATCCCATCGGTACCATAGACACTCAGTCTGATACCCCATCCAGTCACAGTAGTGACCGTATATACTGACACCTGGTCCGATACTCCACCCAGTCAATTTTTACTGACACCCAGTCACAGTTTATGCTGACACCCAGTCTGATACTCCACCCAGTCACAGTATATACTGACACCTGGTCCGCTACTCCACCCAGTCACAGTAAATACTGACACCTGGTCAGATACTCCAACCAGTCACAGTTTATACTGACACCCAGTCCGATACTCCACCCAGTCACAGTATATACTGACACCTGGTCCGATACTCCACCCAGTCACAGTATATACTGACACCTGGTCAGATACCCCACCCAGTCACATTATATACTGACACTCGGTCCGATACTCCACCCAGTCACAGTATATACTGACACCCAGTTCGATACCCCACGCAGTCACAGAACATACTGACACCCGGCCAGATACTCCACCCAGTCACAGTATATTGATTGGTTGGTATTTCACTTATGACGGCAATGTACTCGAACACTAAATAGCCACACTGACAGAACCATAAAATGCTTAGTGTTTTGCTCTGTTGGAAACTAATGTTCCTCAAGTGCTAACTAAAGACAGCATGATTAAGCTTGGAAAATGCTGCTCTTAAATTTAAGTAAGTAAGTAAAGAACATACTCTTTTATCCGTTTATTATCTTCTGACAACATAACTCCTTCATAATACAGCCAGTATCTTTTCCAAATGTGGCGCCTTCAAACATACAGAAGAATAAGAGTTACTTTTATTGCAACAAAAAAAATTCACTTACCGGTAGCTTTTATATATTTATCGGTTATACTTATATAGTATTTGAAAATAATTAAACCTAATAAATAAAAAACCCTGATATAGTCCAACTTTAGCAAAGATTGTTTGTTTGATTGGGGTTTTATGCCGTAATTAAAGTTATTTTACTCATATGACGGAGTTCCAGCCCAATGGGTGA
>JAUELC010249902.1:0-10440 GCA_031471745.1 Cryptochiton stelleri | reverse complement strand
AAATTAATGTTCCTCCAGTGCTAAGTAAAGACAGCATGATATGCTTGGAGCATGCTGCCCTTAGCCAGAGGCAATCACTCATATGATGGCGGGCCAGCCCAATTGACTGGTAAAGGTAAGACATAACTGGCTAAAAACAATGACAAGATACAGGACAAGCACCTCTACATAATACATAGTGCATTAAGACAAAGTGTGCAAATTTACAGCGCTAGATGTTACAAAACAGATCGGCTTTGTGTTGCACCAAGCTCTGACAGGAAGCTCCCTCCAACTGCCGGCTTATGCAAAAGTAGCCGCTCAAGAGGTAGGACAAACAGGTTGAAACCAATGCACAGAATTTCATTTTAAAAAAGCACAAGTATATGTTCTATGTTAAAGTGACTTAATGGACTTTCACTTACCCAGATGAAGCGGTGATAAAAAACTACCATCAAATGGACTTCGATTGTGTGCAGCTGAATTAGAAAAAAATAAAATAAAAATTAGAACATTGTTAGTCATTACCCTATACAGCTTTATGCAAATAGTTAAACAATTTTGCCAGTGAATGATCTCATTTTAAATATCTTTACTAGCTTGTTTCCTTGGTTGTTTATTTATATCCAGCAGCCAAGTGATTATGCCAATATAAATACTTGGTTATAGTTATGGGTTTGGTCGACATAAAACTACCAACATAGAGAATACAAAAGTTGACAAATTCAACACACACAGTTAGGAAAAACCCTTCTTATTGACGAAACTGCATGCATATTCAGTTGACCTTAAAAACATACCCCGAATTCATGATGTTTTGAATAAATATAACTTGCTGATAGCTTCAATGCGAACATCTAGCTGTGTTTCATTTGTCAATACTTATTTAGCACTTTCTCTGTGTTTTAAAAAAATAATGAAAATGTTGAGCTTTTAAAACCAATTATTTCCAAATGTGGCAGAATTTATTACCTGCTCCTAATAATGAAGCTGATGTGAGATCTGGAGGGCGATGTAAACCACCCATGAGGTGACCCGAAGGGCGTAACGGGTCGATTTGTTTCCCCTCCCCTTTTTGAGCCTCTGCCTGCTGCTTCTGTTGATGGTGGTATATTTCCCAGGCAACTCTAACATGCATTGCACACCACTTTCCAGCCTTCTGCAACAAAAGAATTCCAAGGTTTAATATAATTTTAAAAAGTCATTAGATATTCTACAATAAGTGCAATTCGGGACAGTTTTAACTCATACTAAACATGCAATTAAAAACAAACAGAGCAAAATAATGAGAACTATATAAATTGCCTGAAGTAGATATTTTTTTTATGTAAATATATTTGAAATATTTCTAAGAAAATTAACATTTTCAGGAATGAAAAATATCCCATGATAGTAATTTGTCAAATACTTCAAAAGATAGCAAAAATTAAAATGATAAATGGCTACAAAAGTAACTTGTGATACACAGGCTTTTTGGAAAAGCTAGAATGACATTCATTAATGATAAAAAAAAAGAAGTTAATTTGAAAACTTTCATAATATATATAATTATCTTTTAAATCAGATGTAGCAGCAATAATAATTTATAAAAATGACAATAAATATTGGTTAATGAGAACTAGATAATAGAGTAGGGAAAGCTTATTAACAAAGTTTTAAAAATGTAACTAAATAAATCAATGGCTAAAAAAATATTGGCATGGGAAGAAAATTAAAATGGAGAGTTATGCAAATCAACAGTGAAAATCACAATTAAAAAAGCAAGGAAAAAGTGTAAGCAGCTATTGGCGTTAGGATGTGCAATACTTTAAAAGAGGGGAAACCAAAAAAAAAAAACAAAGTTATCTTCGTTTGACACATACACCAAATCAAGTTCTATAAAAAAAACCGGTGCTAAATATTTTGTGTGATTTGAAGTTTTCCGCTACATGTCACGCAATCGAGATACTACATGGTGGGCTGTTTACTCCATGTGTCATTTAATTATTTCTTTCACGAAAAAACAAACTGACTCACTTCAAATTCCAACCTGGCATAAAACGAAACTATGCACATGTACAGGGTAACGTGACAGAAATATTGCTGAACAGTTTAATATATTTTTTTATAAATGAAGAGAGAAACATGTGCTTGCTTCCACCGGGATTCGAACCCAGAACTTTTGGGTTACAGGCCCAATATATATATATTTACTTGTTGAATGTCCAATAACATTAATAAAAATCAATTTGACATTTACAGACCACCATATATTATCTCCATTGAGGAGACATTCAGCAGAAATCAACTAATTTCAAAAAAAGTTAACACCAGTTTTGTCAATACATGTACCTTGATAGGGGTTCTCAGCTGGATTGATTGGTGTTTTACGCCATTCCCAAGAGTATTTCACATATATGACAACAGCTATCATTTGGATATGATTTTGATTTTTTGTTTTCTCCTCTTTTAACAAATGGAGGATGGGTTTGACTTTCAAATTTTAACAGAAAGTTATTCCAGTCCTTTTTGTTAGTTTGCTTGGTTAATGCCGCACTAAAGGCTATTTCGCTTATATGATGACGAATGTAACCAAAGTTAAACAATATCTATCGAAAATTTCAGGTAAAAATAGTACAGCGATATGTAATCGATATTTGGTCAGCATGTACAAACATTCATTCACCAAGAAACTACATTAGGCTTTGAATTTGATTAATTAACAACGAGAAGACAACAGCGACACTTTTAAAACAAATACTAACTTTTGTCGCTGGTATTGCACCGGATGGGGCGTTCTTTTCCCGTTCCCTCATTAACATCATCTGTGAGGGATGCATACCTGAAGTAACTTTCTGAAAACGGAAAACCAAACATGGAAAATGAAAATTAAATGAAATGGGAAATGCAAATTTAACAAAATGGGAAATGAAAATAAAATGACATGGGAAATGAAAATAAAATGACATGGGAAATGAGACGACATGGGAAATAAAAATGAAATGGGAAATGAAAATAAAATGACATGGGAAATGAGACGACATGGGAAATGGAAATGAAAATAAAATGACATGGGAAATGGAAATGAACTGGGAAATGAAAATTAAATGACATGGGAAATGAAAATAAAATGACATGGGAAATGAAAATAAAAAGGCATGGGAAATGGAAATGAAATGGGAAATGAAAATTAAATGACATGGGAAATGAAAACGGAACATGAGAAATGAAACAATCATACATGTGTGATATCTTTAAGGGCAATAACTAAAGGAAATAAATTTTAATATAGCAAAGCAAAGGATATCGAAATTCGAAGTGTGTAATATTCAGAAGACATTTAATATTTAATAAAATGGCAATTGATTTTAACGACTGATAGGATGTTTTAAAACAAAAACAAAAACAATGATAAACGGCTCAATGAACAAACCAATCAAACCAAAAAAAAACAAAAAAATTTTAAAGAATTAAAGTTATTTGTTAGTTTGGTGTAATTAAGGTTATTTCACTCCTATAAAATGCTTGATTGTTTGATTGGGGTTTTACACCATACTTAAGGTTATTTGACTAATATGACAGCATGCCAGCCCAATGGGTGAAGGAAACCACCCTCGACATCACTAGCAACAAACAATGACGAGATGTAAGACAATCACAGGACGTAATACATGGTGCAATAGGACAAATTGTGCAGATTAAAAGTGCTAAATGCCACAAACAGATCGGCGTCGTGTTGCCCTTTAGATCTGAGAGCCCCTGGGCAACAGGAAGCTCCCTCCAATCGCCCGTGGAAAAATAATGTTCCTCCAGTGCTAAGTAGACAACAGCATGACTAAGTTTAGAACATGTTACATTTAGCCAGAGGGCTTCAAGCAGAGAAAGAGGGCTTCAAGCCATACTAGAATATATCTCACGAGTACCAGAATTACAGCAAAAAGAAAATTAATCTCGGATGGACATTAAATTATATTAAATGTAGTAATTATTTATTCGTTAGTAATAAATAAGAAAATAATAATTTTCATCCTAAATAAAATCTGCTCATAATTAACTACAAAATTAGTAAAAGGAGATTTCCTACAATATAGAGGCTCTAGAAGGTTAAGTTAAAAGCAATGCTCCAAAGCTCTATAGGGAGTACATTTGTCCGTTTCAACTGTTGACCACTAACCTTTGGTTGGAATGCTCCATGAACCCCAGAATTAAGGGGTCCGGGCCCCGAGGGGTGAGATAATGATGGCACAACAGGGTAACTCTGAATACCCGGAATTGGCTGAAATAAAAAAAAAATACATATAAATACAAAATTCACATAATTATTATTGATTGCTGCAGTTATGTTTATCAAATTTATATAAATTTCATTACATTTCTATTAAACCATAGAGCGTGAAAAAAAGGCATTTTATTTGCATGCTTTACTTACATTTTGTCTGTAGAACGGTGAATCAAACTTTGGCATCTTTTCAAACTGAAATTGAAAAAAAAAATGCGATGTAAATGTAACTTTTACAAAATTCAACAAAATGTATTCATTTTCCTGGCTTACCAGTAACTACAAATGCTTTTAAAACTTTTTAATTACTATTTGCTTGGTGTTAAGAATGCTGCTGACAAATTTAAGTCCAGAAAATATTTTAATTCCATTGGTGAAAAACACAATTTTAATTATTTCTTTCCAAGGATTTATAATTAACAATTGTGTGACAAAAATACTGATTTATTGAATGATTGGTGTTTAATGAGGTGCTCAAGGGTATTTCACTTATATGGCAGCGGTGTACAGTAAACAGCAACACTATTAACACAACCATAAAATGTGAGCTGTTTCCTTTATTTTGTTACTCCAGTGTCAAGTAAAGACACGCTTGGAACATGCTGCCCTTGTGATAGCCAGAGGACCATAACAAAAATAGACATACATGTAGCACCTAAAAAGGTGAAATTTACCCCAAGCCTCAAATATATTTTAATAATTCCTGAAAATGAGCGAGTTGAGTTAATATATAGCCTGTGAAAAGCAGACCCATCTAAGCCATTCTCTTTGATGTACAAGTTTAATTAAGGTAACTTCAGTTGTTTTGAATTAAGTTCGAGCATACTATTAGATCACCATTACCACCGCCATTTTGAAACTATGACGTCATATCAAAATGTGAGTGAAAAGATGTGCAATAGTTAAAGAATAATTGTGCCGAGTTTACATACCATATGTGGGGAAGGAGTTGGCACTAAAGATCCTGGGTACTGATGTGGTGGCGGCAATGGTCCGTATGTATGTTGGTGCGTGTGTTGGTGCTGATGCATATGTTGGTGCTGGTGTATATCTTGACGTAGATATGGTATAGCTCCGATACGAGCGGTTGGTTGTGCTGTGGAGGCGGGGCTGCGCTCTACGGTATGAGTCTCGAGGAAGCGACGATTTAATTCTTGCTGTAGCTCTTGACCTGTGAAAAGCAAAGGAAAATAACTCCAGTTAGCATCTTAGATTGATTTTATTTATTTGGAGTTTCATGTATGTTTCGAGGATACTGTAGCACTTATGAACATTTGACGTTATTTTAGTATATTTTATTTATTAATATTTTTTATTTGCTTACGGCTAACTTGTGACAGCTTGGTGGATTTTCCGTTTTGTCAGCCGATTTTAATTTAATTTTTGTCATGCAGAAGACGTTCCTAGTTTTTAGTGAACTTGCTTAGCCAGACTCGTACAATGTGCAAATAAATTGATTATTGTTATTATGCCATACTCAAGGTTATTTCACTCACATGACGACGTGCCGGACCAATGGCTGAAGGAAATCACCATCAATGTCACTGGCAACAAACAATGACAAAATACATAGTGCCAGATGCCGCAACAGATCGGCTTCGAGTTGCCTGTTAATAGCTCAGAGAGCACCAAGGCACAGGAAGCTCCCACCAATATATTAAATGAAATGAAGACTAAAATTTAATGAACTGAAGATCATATTGAAATTGTACTTACTTCTGTGGAATGGCATAGCTTCTGAGGGCAAGATAGGGTTAGCCACCGAGGCGTGGACTGGAAGGGCGCCTGACGTCAATGAAGCTGGGGGTGGAGGAAGAGGTGTTGCAAACATATTCTGAGGGCTGGGATGGTGCCCCGTAGGGTGGGGGTGGGCATGTAAAGGCTGGGGTGGGGGGTGAGGCCCCGCTGTGGGAAAAGGTGAGGAATGGTGTGATCTGTGGGGAGAATGTAAGGGGAGTGCAGTATGGGAAGGCAGGCCTGGAGATCTGTGCGGCACTGAATTGTGTAAAGACAGCGGATTGTGCAACGATCCACCTGAACTGTTTAACGATGTTGCTGTGTGTTGCGACGGTGACGTCGGGTGGTGCTTATGAGAGCTATGTAAGGAAGGTGATGTGTGTCTATGCGATGCTGTGGAATAATGTAGTGACGGTGACGTGTGTCGCTGTACAGAATTATGATGGGCTGGGCTATGCTTAGGCGCCGCGTTTTGCAAGGAAGGTGATGAGTGCTTGGGCGCAGAATTATGACTGGAGGGGGGAATATGCTTCGGAGTTGAGCTATGGATTATCGCTGATGGAGATGAGCGACAATGTGTAGAGGTTTGGAGAGGTGGTGTCCGATGCTGACTGGAATTATGGGATGGAACAGAGTTAAGTAATGGAGAAGTTCTGAAAAAAAAATCAATAAATTGTATGTAAAAATATTAAAAAAAAACTTTTAAAATTTTAAATAACACTCAATCAGTTAATGTTTAACATTCACTGTTGGTATCAAAAAGTAGAAGCCAATTTAAGAAGTTTAATTTATTTATTTGATTTGATCAGTGTTTAATGTGTTTAAACAAGGTATTTCACTTATATGATGACTTTCCATTGTAAGAAGTTTAAAAAGTTTAGATATAAAGCAATTATATAAACAACCTTTATACTGTGCATAAAAGATACCACAGTAAATTGTTCAGTGTCATTTAAGAATAAAATGAACACAAACCTGTTCCATACAGAATTGTTCACAAAATCTAAACGATCTTTGTGATTGTGAATCTCGCTTGGTTCTTCACGTGAAAATGTCCGGTTATTAATCGGGGAGATTTTGGGCGGTTCTCTCACTGATACTGGTGATGGTAAAGTTTCCGGTGGTGAAGAGAGTGCTGTTACTTGCTTAAGTGGTGGAATGCTAATTATCGACGGTGGAGATGTAAGAGAGGAAGGTGTCGTAGAGGTCAAGGTCGCCAAAGGAGAAAGGCAAGTAATCGACGGCGATCCAGATTTAAAAGGTCTTTGTAGAGGGGGAGGCTGAGGCACTGTTAATGTACATGTTGTTGTTGCAATCCCACTAGCAGTGGTCGCCGTGCATGTTGCAGTGGTCACTGTTGTAGCACTAGCCGAGGGTGCACTTGTGGTCGTTGTTGTTGTTGTTGTAATGGTTATTGGCGCTGGTGACGACACAGGAAGTATGTAATTAGTTGGGGGAGTGACGCTGGTCTGGCAAGCAAGGTTATTTTCTCCTGCAACAAAGTAAAACAAGAATTTCATAAAAAATAAAAATAAACAATTATTTGTTTAGCAATAAATGCAACCAGCTATTCAAAAGTTGAACAGGCTATAGAAATACAGAACTAAATTATTACTGGTAGGAAACCAGGTTTCTTCAATTCATGGAGTAAATCTTAAGGCATATGCCTAATCAAAATTTATTTCACTAATATGGTGAACAAACATATGGTGAAAAAAATGTCATAACAAACAGCAGTTAATCACCCCAGTTAATGCAGTCGTACATCTTTTTAAATGTACAAAAAAAATTGAGAAAAAATCGCACGCAACCATAGGAATTCAAACCATCCCTTATAAACATTTACTATACAATACCATATAAAATATTGTAGTAAAGCGTAGTGATTTTGCGGATTTACTATAGTGCAATTAGGGGATCGTAATTATCGCAATAGTTCCTTGCCCAATAGTGAACTATCGATATTTGTTTTGTCTATCAATAGTATATCGCCAACTATCGCAATAGTTATTCCAAAAATCAATAACTATCGCAATAGTTGATCCAACTATCGATAAGAGTACAACATGAGAACTCAAATTCTTTTATAATGTCATCTTTTCATTAAATATGGTCATTCTCCCAACAATTTGGTGAGCTAGTTGCACAAGTTTACAACAATTATTTTACCTTTTTAGTTGTATTAATTGAACAATGTTGTCAGTACTTATTATAATCAAATTTTCTGTAATAAAGTAACTATCGCAATAATATCGCAATATTGAGTGGAACTACTGCAATAATATCGCAATAGTATACTTACTATCACGATAGTATCGCAATATTGAGTGGAACTACTGCAATAATATCGCAATAGTTGTTTTAACTATCGAATACTATTGCAATTGTCATTTCACCTCCAATAGCCACCCCTACTGGTTAGTGATGTCACATATGTCCCACAGTGAAAATCAATGTTCTGGTTAGTGATGTCACATATGTCCCGCAGTGCAAATCAGTGTTCTGGTTGGTGATGTCACATATGTTTCACAGTGAAAATCAGTGTTCTGGTTAGTGATGTCACATATGTCCCACAGTGAAAATCAATGTTCTGGTTAGTGATGTCACATATGTCCCACAGTGCAAATCAGTGTTCTGGTTGGTGATGTCACAAATGTCCCACAGTTAAAATCAGTGTTCTGGTTGGTGATGTCACATATGTCTCACAGTGAAAACCAGTGTTCTGATTAGTGATGTCCACATGTCTCACAGTGAAAATCAGTGTTCTGGTTAGTGATGTCACATATGTCTCAAAGTGAAAATCAGTGTTCTGGTTGGTGATGTCACATATGTCTCACAGTGAAAATCAGTGTTCTGGTTCAATATTCTGGTTGGTGATGTCACATATGTCTCACATTGAATCAATGTTCTGGTTAGTGATGTCAAATATGTCCCACAAGGAAATGAATCTAACACACTCCATGTAGCAATATTATCTTCAAACACGTCCCAAAGTCCTAACTTCCGACAACATTCCATCACTTGTAGCACGTTTTAATTCACCGTATGTTGCTAAGTGAGCATAATTAGGCAGTGGTTATAAAACCTAACAATTTACCTTAACTTATATTCAGATCATGATCATTTATGAACTGTTTGAAAAGTAACTTGTTGGACAGAATCTTGTCTCAATCCAGTAAATCAGAAGTGGTTGTGGATTGATTGATACATGCGAGAGGATAGATAAGATAGATTGTGTTCAAGTTCATTGTTTCTTTTTAAACCATTACAGAGTGGGTAAGATCAACGTTGTTTTGTAAATGTGATTGTCTGTCAAGACGAATCTAATATGTTTTACAGATATTGAGATAGATTAGGCTTTTTTTTATTAATTATTACACGCTTTGCAGTGAAGGTGTCTATTTCACCTGCTGTCAAAGATTTTGTTCGGCGAGTTGATGGAGGAGTCAAACTTACAATATCCCAAAATAAGCAGACTGAATTCAAATGTCAAACCTCCCAGGCCAAATTTAAGAGGACTAGTCAAGACTTAAGCTACAAAGTTGTCGCGTACCTTGTTGTATAATTAATTCTATTACCAACAGATCGTGAGGCTAAATGGCCCGTTTTAAAACATGTGACCAACTCTTACGTTAACTGTTTCGTTTAATTTCTTCTTCCTTCTTCCGTGACCACCTGCTTGACAAGACACTCCATATTGTAAATATACGTCACATCCGCTTGATTCGGCCTTTTCCGTACACTTCCGGTTTCGGTCTTTTCTGAACCTGCAATCATGGTGTGTAGCATGTATTTCAGCACCCAAGTATTCTGAACAAATCCAGCCCCATCCCTTCAATATTTCATAAATTTGGCATTATTTTGGGTATTTTAACTTGTTAGTGAAATCTTCTTGGATTATTCCGATATGATTTTTTTTCATTTAATACGCTGAACTTCGTC
Organism: Cryptochiton stelleri; assembly: GCA_031471745.1. Classification (NCBI taxonomy): domain Eukaryota; kingdom Metazoa; phylum Mollusca; class Polyplacophora; order Chitonida; family Mopaliidae; genus Cryptochiton; species Cryptochiton stelleri. Next base: position 524 of record JAUELC010249902.1, on the reverse strand, counting down.
CCGGGTATAAACAAACCTCATGGATCTTAAAGTTAGACGTACGGCACTTCTGTGATCAAGCAATTACAGTACTTAGGTTAAGTCTCTGTCCAGCTTAAAGATTTAACCTCTTGTCCGTACTCAAAAATAATGTCCAGACACAATGATAATGTTATGATCTAAGACTGCTGTCAATCATAGTCTATTAGAAATACAGAACTCTGCATCTATAACTTCTAAGCTATTTCGTGCAACAACAACACAAGACAGAATCAAATCATGAACAAATTAGAATGCACATAGCCGCTGACCAGGCGGATTTATGTCATGTAAACACATCGAAAAGCCAGATCAGATCTGACTGGAGCAGAGGTGTAAATCTTCAGGTTTTTGCCTGATTTCAGGTTTTTTGCTCACTCTTGCTGGAAAAAAAAGGTTTTTCAGGTTTTCTATCCAACATCTGTTTACACCTCTCCTGGAGAATGAATAGAATAATTTATCACCTTACCTCCTGTTATGTAAGCTTAGTTGGACCACAGGCACAC
>JAUELC010249791.1:0-10441 GCA_031471745.1 Cryptochiton stelleri | reverse complement strand
TGGTAAGTAGGCATAAACAAGTATATTTTTTTGGAAATGTGGGAAATGCGCATGGTTTAAATTTATTTAAATGTTGCTATTTTCTGGTGAGAAAAAAAAGTTATAACTCTACCTGTAAGATTTTGTTTGCCAAATGTTTGTAATACAGTTACTACCATCGAACTATTTTTAATGGTGGTTAAATCACCACGACAAAACTCATAATCCGATTACAACATTTTCATTCAACCTAACTGTCCTGTAAGGTCGTGTTCACACTTCACGCATAAACAATACGACTGTGACAAAAGAGAAAATAGCCAAACATCTTTTATGAGTATGGCAACTGTTCATATTAACCGAACAATAAATATTTCTAGTGGGAGATCCTTTCAAATATTCACTTCTATTCCAAGAGGTGGTCCAGCACCACGCAAGCTGTCTGCATTAACAATCACACCATTTAAACGGATGCCGGCTCTATGAAAACGAAATCGCTGGTGAATCTCCTGCTCTAAATAAATATCGAAAGAATTTTCACGGTCTCGAAATATTCTTTATCTCCACATTGCTCTTTCCACTTCCTCTAGTTCAACATAACCAGTAATAATAATAGCCACAGACAAACAATGTAGATGGTAGCATAGCTTGAACTGGTCTCATCCATTATTACAACTGAAGCCCGAATGAATGTCAACTGCCTTTAAGCAGAAAATGTCCACTGTAGAGATTCTGAAAGGTACCTTACAGTTAAGGAGATATTTGCATGCCTCTTAAATTAAAATGGTCACTTAAGAAAATTCTTAGGGACTTCATTAAGGACAAAAATACATTTTATTATGTTTTATGCATACGGCCCCTGGAATTTTTCAAACATTGTAACATAGTTATGTCACCCTTTGAGAAAACCATGAAGCAATGAAGCATGAAAATATAGTTATGGATATCAAAGACAAAGTTCTCATAATTGATGTCATAAGGTAAACTTCTTACACAGTCCGTTTTTTTTGTTTACCTTGGTTGTCATACATTCCAGGTGCATGTCCCGAAGTAACAGAAAGTAAGCGCCTCGAAACAGGCCAAATAGTCCAGCAGCCTCCTGCCTAAAGTGTTGATGGGTGCCCAGTAAAAATATAATGGGCAAGTGTAAGCTGTCAAACGCATACAATGCTGTCGTATATTCCGCGATTCGTGTTTAAAACTATTTGCTACATTGTCCCGAATGTAATTGATACCAGTTTGATTTTTAACCTCAAAGAACAGTTTTCAGTTGTTTCATCAACACCGGAACGTTGATGACAAAAGAGCGTTTGCTGCTCTGCCACTGGTTGAAATCGTAAATACCGTACTAGAAGTTTCCGATGTGATGTCATTTTCCTGTACATTCAAACAACCTGTGGGTTAAGATACCTGCTATAGTCATTATTGTATTGCCAGGTTTTTATCGAGTCCAGTGAAGTATGGTGTATTGGTGTATCTGTTGTCCAGTCCAGTTCATACAGTAGTATGAGTCAAGTTATAGTCAATTGAAGGCGTCTGTTACAAATTATTGTAGGAATCCATTCTGGATATATGACAGTGATATCTGTTAAGACTTTTAACCACCCAGGGGACAGTTGAATTCTATTCCCAGAGAAAGTGTTAATACACATTATTATACATGTAACCCTGTTTCCTAAAGTGAGACTGGGACAGTTCTAGGATCTATTATATTCACTGAGAGGATTTCCCGATAGTCAGGACAAGGGCAAAGTATAAACCGACGAGATAGGGCCTATACTGCGATGTCGTATGTTTGTACATCCTTATAAAAGCATTCCTGTGCTAGTTTCACTTAGAATATGATAAATTAATTTAAGTTATTGCTGTCACCGCTGATACACGATAGAATTCAATAAAGCATTGGTTTCCTGAACAGGAAGTGCGTGATATCCACCATTAAAGTCTTTGACAACCTCTAGTTTGATCCACTATGACATATATAGGGAGAGAAAATAATATTGCTTTGCACAACTTGATTCACTATCAGCCAATGCTAGCTAAATAACTAGTTTGGAGGGAGATTTGCGTCGGACACGGCATATTCTAAGAACCGATGTTTCTTCTTCACTAATTAGCATATGTATACATGCAGATGCACATAGGACGTTTCTGTCATGTAATACTCCAACTAAAACCAATGGTGTGTTTTCATACGATTTAAACAAATTGAGAAAATGTATGTTTCTATGATTGAATTGAGGATTGATTTTCCAAGTAGAGAACTTATCTCAATTGATATTTTGGTTTCTGTTGAAATGAACAAAGGACAAAAATCAGATAAGTGTAGGTAATACAAGGGTCATCTGATATATGGTAGTATGTATGGCATGTAACATTTTCAGGATAGTATCGATGATTTTCAAAGGTTTACTGTCAGAAATTAATTGAAGTTAGACTATGTTACTGTGATAAGAAAGCCCTTAGTAGCAATATATAGCGTGGGCTGTCAATCTTATCGTTTTGAAATCAAGAGACAAATCCATAAAACTACGCCTTTGGTACAGCTAAATTCCTGAAAATACCTTAATTTGATAGCAGAATGACAAGGAATCTGGTATATGGTAGCAACCAATGGAGGCATGAATCGATATGGGATCGTCCCAAGCTATCAATAAACCAGCTGTAAATGTGTCAGGATAAAGGTTAATTTGTGAAATCGCTAGTTAGCCTGCTATCCTAATATAGCTGTAATACTTGTTAAATAACTAGCATGTGGGATTTGAACAAAAATTACTCAGTGTCAAGTGTCGAATTGAATTATATGTTTTTTTATCGATCCAATCTACAATCATGTTATGTGACCGCTGCACGACTCCGTATAATGGATATATGATTTGCAGCTTTTAAGCAATGCGGATATTGTTACATATTGTTATAATTTATATTCAACATAATTACTGCAAACATTTTGTGAATAAAGCTGTCGTACTTAAGACATCACGCTGTTATTTACATTTCATAATTTTGTCTTTTGCATAAAATTATATTATTGAGCCAAAGTGATTATTATTGTAACTAGCAAAAAGATGAACATCAGAGGTTGCATTTTATAGCTACCACATTTAATTCTATCTATAAAACGCAACCTCTGAGGCTATATTGAGTGATATTTAATGAAAACGTCCTATTTCTGCCCGCCTAAGGTTAATTGTCAGATATTTGGCAGATTCTACATATATAGAAACCATTTTTTGTTATTATCGAAAACTATTCATTGTAGGACCTTTAAAAAGAGCACAATTTGGGAATAAAACTGTGCCTCTGTTCTTTTAAGTTCCCCCAAGATTTAAGCTCCGAAATATTTTGTTTATACGACTTCATAAGGTTGGATCGATCTAAGCAAAAAATTGAAAAAATCTGGCATTGTTTTTCAGTTCAAGGATTATTCTACCAGTTAACAATAACTATTTTCCCAAAATCGACAAGGGGTCCAACAAGACCTTAAGTGTGTCTGGGGACGAGCAGTCCTGTACCCACGTGTTATTATATAGAACGACTTACGTCGAAACGAGTTGTAGATCTCAGTTATTGGGTGTGTTTTCTTTTTCTTTTGTAATGTTATTTCATTTCTCGCGGATCTTTAGCTTGTGGATTAAAATCACTTGTAGGCCCCTAACAGTGTACCTTACTAACGTCACTGTATAGGCATAGATTGTACATACACTATTAGATATCTGTTATAAATTGCCTTTGCTGAAGTAAGCCATATATGAAGCCTGTCAAATACAACCGGTCACCAAACAGTATATTTACCAAAAAAGGAAAGTTCCATTATATGTTTGCTATGGGGGTTGTTTCATCTCTGGTACATCGATTTCCATTAAAAACGAATTTCTAAAGCTGCTATTCCAGAGATCTGCCACTAAGACAGCCTAAATACAAATTTTAAAGTATTTTTAGAATGGTCAAAGGACTTCAAGAATGACAGATTTAGAGTACTAAACAAATAGATGCAAAATCTGCAGAATTTCAAGACGGAGTCCATGCATACAAAAAACTGTCTATTCAACTCGGTCAATACGCATAGCGTATATTTAAATATTCAGACAGCGTATACAAGTACTCTTGCTCATTGTACAGTATAGAATAGCCTATTCCGTTTGTATACGACCATCATTTGAAGGGACATATCTATCTGTCCGTCCACTGTTTCGGTTTCCGGCCGTTAATTTGAAAATCGCTGATCGGACTATAATCAAACTTCGTAGGAATATTTCTTGTGGCAAGAAGTCACATGGGATAGAGTTTGGTATATGACTGCCTAGAGAGGGGTGCAACCTGGTGACAAAGTCTAAATGTGGGTTCCACTTGGTAAACTTGATCAAACTTGGTAAAAGTATTCCATGTGGCATGTCGCATGGGATTGAGATTAGTGTGTGTGTGGGCCTACTGGTGGCTTGTGCCTAAGATTTAGTATAAACTTCGCTTCCAGCAGTTTTTTTTTTGTTTATTTTTTTAGGTCTTTCTTTTTTTTTTGTTCCTCTTTTTTTTATCAATCAGAAACTTATTTCAATATGCTAGTTTGTCATCATTATGTCTCTACACTCACAGCTTCACTCTCCTTTCACAGCACTTCCAAATAAAAACCCAACTCACCCCATTTACTAATCAATTCCTCCCTTTTACCAACTATAGCTTGGTTGTTTCCAGAAGTTGACTTGAGAACTGCTCACCAGATTCTAATTAAATTTGGTACAAGTATTCCATGCAGCAAGGTGTTGTTTGGGATTGAGCTTGGCGTAAGTTAGACTACAGGGGGACGCTGATGGAAAATTTGGTTTCCGTCTGTTTTCTTTCAAGCCGTTTACTTGAAAATCGCTAATCATACTATAATCAAATCTGGTAGGAATATTCTATGTGGCCAGATGTCGCATGGGATGGAGTTTGGTGTGTGCCCTCCACAACCTATCAATCAAATTTACATGAATTCAAATAACTAATGATCTTAACATGATTTTTGTTTTATCCGGGCGTATATTGCGACTTTGTCACACAATGTGCGCCATAGCATAGTTTACATATTTATCAGCATCACAGTTATAGTTGTCAGAACATCATACGTATGATTTGATATCCCTTTCATTCGATTGACATAACAACACTATCAGCACAACAAATACAATAAGCTGTAGGCCTACACATCGTATCAACTAAATATACACACAACACGGACTATAATAAATATAAAAATAAAATGTATATTCTTTCACAAACATGTTTTTCCAAATCAGAATGTGTTCATCGCAATACGGCGATTTGGCGAAAGTTTATTTCATCACGTCAACTGTGGTAAAAACAATTTTCTCACTTCCGGCGTTTGTCTGCGCATGGGTAAACTTGGATACAATCGATGTTTCTGTACAAGCACACTACAGCATGCATTAGAACGTGGCAATTTATTTCACATCAAGACAGTCGACAGATTTATGTAATCAATAGCTCAAATGTTCGCCTAAATAAGAAACTCATTACCATACAACCACATGCTTTTATTTAAAGTGGATATGCAATGAAATATAGTTTTTGTGGAATGAGACCATTACGCAGACGGATCACTTTCATTTATATTTACTACTGGGTTCTGTGCCAGTCTCGGATATATATATGCAGCGAAAGTTGAATTTATTTACATAATGCGGTTAGTTCTATATATAGAACACACAAAACAATATATGTTATGTTTAGTTTAGTTTAGTTTTTTAATATCATTCTAATGCAGATACATGATCCAGTTACAGACATGATAACATTAAAAGTAACAACAAGTTATTTACAGGACTTTATTAAAAATAAATAAATAAGAAAATTATAAAAAAAATAAAAAAAATATATATATATATAGTAACCCAGAGGTCCCGGGTTCGAATCCCGGTGGAGGCAAACACATTTTTCTCTCTTCATTTATTACAAATATATATAGATAGCCAAGGGTTAGTCACTGGGTATGCATTATCAACAAGAGTTATCGCCTCAGAATAATGAGTTACATGTAGTTTGGAAGTTTATAAACAACATTTATTTTTTCAAAATAGATAACCTGATATAATTATCAATTAAATGATAAAGAAACGCCATTCTATGAACTTTTCTGTTATTATTATGGCTGCAGAGCTCGCATACGATCCAAAAGTACAACATCCTACTTGCAGAAAGCTCGGTCCTGTCACCATCCACCAACTTGTTTTTTGCTGCCTAAAAAAACTATCAACCCTTTTTCAATCAAAGCCTAAACTCTTCCAATGACATCAAATTTATATCATCCATTTCCACACTATGGTTTAAAAAAAACAACTTCATGAATTGACTGTTGAGCCAACGATTAAAACTGGCGGTTAAATGATCACTGATTTTTTACTCGTAACATCTATGAACTTGCTCTTGTGCAGTGTTATGTAGTGCATGCCGGCACTGCTCAGGGAGATGGTGATGCATGGCGGACAGTAGAGTGCAATAGGCACATCCGCATGTATGTAATTACTTGGCTAGTGTATAGATAGCTCCATTTGGGCTTGCATGACTTTACAGACTTTTATAAATACCATCTGTATCATACTATGACGAAGAAATTATCATAAGCCCAACAAACATTGAGGCTCTTGTACTGCACTTTTGTTACCAGTTTTGGTGATACTTCGGTTAAATCACTTAAATTTTTTTATTTTATTATAGAGCCTCATCTTTAGGCATTTATTAGAATCTGTACAAGTCAATCCTAATAGAGCTAGTATAAAGACTTATTCAATATTACAGTTCCAACTGTTAATACTAAGGTTATTGTTAATACTAAGGTTATTGTTTCTTTATGACAAGCGGGCGGTTGGAAGGAGCTTCGTGTTGCCCTGGTGCTCTCAGAGCTAAGGGGCAACACGAAGCCGATCTGTTTGTGGCGTCCTGTTATGTCATGATTTGTCTTGCATCTTGTCAGTGTCTGTTGCCAGTGACCTTGGTGGTGATTTCCTTCACCCACTGGGCTGGCACGCCGTCATATGAGTGAAATAACCTTTAGTACGGCGTAAAACCCCAATCAACAAACAAATCAATAAATAAAAATCAAATTAATTTAGTTCTTTATAAAGGTGTTTAGGCCTACCCAACAAGGAGCCTCATTATTTAGAACATTTCCATGGTATCAAAAGCCTTATTAAAATAAAGGCAAATATTATTTTACTTAATTAAAACAAATTAAATATTCTGTAAAGTACTCAAAGGAGAGGGTTGCATTTGAATTTATACATGCCACACCATACTCATAACCTTTAAATTTATACATGCACACCAGCCTACTCAAAACCTGTCACACAAATTGAGTTTAAGAGACATTCGGAGATCACAGGCGGTTGAAAGGAGCTTCCTGTTGCCCTTGTGCTCTCAGAGGCAACATGAAGCAGATCTGTTAGCGGTGTGTTTATCTCTGTGAATTTGCACAATTTGTCCTATTGCGCCATGTTTTGCATCCTGTGATTATCATGTCTTGCCAGTGATGTTGATGGTGGTTTCCTTAACCCATTGGGCTAGCATGGCTAAGCATGCCATCATATGAGTGAAATAATCTTAAGTACGGCGTAAAACCCCATTCAAACAAACATCAGATCCATTTCTGACTAACCCATATTTCTTTTCCTTAATATCAAGTTATGCCAGTTTTTTATAAACATATTTTTCTTCAATTTTTGTAATTTATGGCTTGTACCTGGTAACCCCAAAGTCATGCTTAGTGTTGTGCAGAGGACATCATGCTACCCTGTGATTTGAACATGTGCAGAATGGTAGATGCAGAGTTTCGGTATCTCTATATTAGCAGTCTACATATAATTATGTATCCTTATAGAGATACAGAACTTGAACGACCATAACTGTAATTCCAAGTTTTTGTGCTTAACCTGCTTTCATGTGCCAAAATTAAGTATTGTCAAATACTGTTTGATACACTAAACACTCTGAAACATTTTATATGTGCAAAATCATCTTAACTCGGTCTGAAGCCAAGTTTTAAAAAAAGCTAAAATGTTAGCGAAGAGATTGCAAGATGGTGGCAAAATGTTGTATTAATTTTAAAACTGGCTACCGGATTAATTTAAAAAATCGAAAATATTTGCATCCGAGTTCAGAATAAAATACACAATTGAAGATTTGACGAATAACCTGTATAAATTTGACGCTCCGCTGCCGGCTTTTTACTAAGTGCAAGTTTTTTAACCCGCAGGCGACTCTGCTGCGTGGATTACATTGTTTGAACCGTTTAAGCGCACTAGCTAACAGACTGGTGATGTTAGGAATGACTAACAGATTAGTGTGAAAATTGTCCAATAATGTTGTCAGCAAGGGGTTGTTTGTTTAACTTGTGGCTAGATGATTCACTTTTTGAACTGTCCCACAACTGTACTGTACCTGTTTAATTCATCCCAAGGACCAGAGGTACATGAGTAGACCAGTATCTCAACCGTAATTTGGAAATCAGGGGGTTCTGTTCTCCATTGGCATTAAATTTGGCTTCAGACATTCTACCCGGTTTTACAAACTCTTTGACACCTTGATGGCAGGAAAATAAATTGTGTTGCTTGCTCTATTTTGTGGATGGAGGGTCCGGCTATTAGCTGGGAATGAATAGATCAATTTGATTATACTTACTGAGTTGTGAAGGACTGCTAAGACGTAAAACATAGATATATGTGAAATTTGTTATACTGCTTATATGGGACTCTTATTGAAGGGAATTGATGCTTTCCTGGAAAAGTAGAGCAGTGTACAATTGTCAATCCTTTCATTCCAAGTTGTAGCTAACTGCTATGCTGGGAGGTGAAGTAACAATTTGACCTTTTCTGTTTGACCTTGGCTATGTCGCAATGTACGCCAATATTTAACCATAGAAATAGAAGGGAATGTTGTCTAAGAACAAATGGAAATATCTGCCAACGTGAGTCAAGGCTTTTTTGAAGTCTTAAACAAACCAGACCCTGTAAATAAAGCAGTCTGCCCTAGTGCAGACATTATGTGCTGTGGCTGACATTGTTCAAGCAAATATTTCAGACCTGCCGTTTGAGCAGAGGCTATATTGATGAGAAACAAGCCTGTGTGAACAGAATGTATGAGAACTTCAACCAAACATAGGATTGGTTTATAATATTGGGGCTGTGTTGTGCTTTTCATGTCCATATAAAATATAAATAATAGATAGCAAAAACAGTAGCCTCATTTCCGCATTCACAGGTTTGACAACTCTATTATTAGAGCTGTAATGTAGTACTTCTAAGTCTATGGATTGATTTTAAATACCGTTTTAATGTATACTCATTCTGCCATCTGCTTTCCAGCAGAGCATTTATAAATAACTTCTGTTCACATTATGGTTGGGTTCAGTTGTGCTGCTGTTAACTGTTGAAAGCACACTGCCATCTTATAAGTGGCGTTAAACACTAATCAATCTTTACTTATCTGCTGTACATGTATGTTTCAGTTTACAAAATGAGAAACTGGCACAAATAATTTCATTATTATTTTAGGTGCTGATTATTTGCCTACAAGTATCCCACATGTATGTTGGGAACAAGTCCGTTTAGTTGTACTCCTATATCATATCTACATAGTCAACGTTGAATGGAAGCTACATGTACATGTAGTAGTGGTCTATGGAAATTTGACCCGGACTCAGCTAAGTGTAGACTGGCTGTTGGAAGCCACATCATTGACTAATTTGGTAATGGCTCGGTGATGTTGAGGCTGCAGTAAGCCTGGATCAGCTAACAATATAATGGCAAATGTTAACCACTAGTGTAAAAGTGAATTAGCAAATCTGTTTCGTTTTAGACTTTTCCTATATTTAATTTTATGGTGAAGTAAGGTTCATAAAGCATTGCAACATTTCAGAGAACTACTGCTCTTTCCTATGTAAGATTTTGACTGATGACAGATTTTATGCAGCTTAGCTGTGGGTAAATTTCATTCGCTGCATTGCAAGATGTGTTCATATACATAGTCATAAGCTCTTTACATGGTCTCCCTCAGGGATTTATCTAGGAATTTTTTCAGGTGGGGCATTTGGGCCCATGGACCTATTTTCAGGTGGGGCATTCCACAACGTTGTGGGCCCTTCCAATTTTGCATTTTTTAAAAAATCTTATCAACTGGTCAGCAACAGAGAGTTTTAAATTTTGCCTGTGTTCTTCTTAGGGTAACCTAACTAGAATTTTCAAATGAAATTAAATAATTAGAGTTTTATCGCATTCATGTTGTTGTGATCAGAGTGTCCAATTTAAACACAAACGGAATGAATCTTTGGCCGGACCATTGGTTGTGTTCAAAAACTTGAAAGAAAGCACTGAATTTACGTAATTACCGATCCGCCGGTTACAGAAAATGCGTGACTGCACATTTATACTGGTCTGCATAAAATTAAAACATATAGGCCCCTACTTAGGTACTT
>JAUELC010249575.1:0-10442 GCA_031471745.1 Cryptochiton stelleri | reverse complement strand
ATGTCCTGTGATTGTCTTGTATCTTGTCATTGTTTGTTGCCAGTGGCGTCAAGGGTGGTTTCCTTCACCCATTGGGCATGCTGTCATATGAGTGAAATAACCTTAAAGTATGGCGTAAAACCCCAATCAATCAAACAAACAAACACAAAATTATTTAGCGAAATTACTTAATAGGTAGTTTTTTTAGACTTGGAATTTGGATAGTACCGGTACACTGCCTTTCTTCCGCCAATGTCAGAAAGAGAAAGCATAATTTTGACTGAATTTCCAGAACTCCAACTTTATTTCGGGGAATACATGTATCTTAAGGCTTTCTGGGTTATGCGTTACATTCCAAGATATTCTAGGACTTTCTATGAGAGATATTCTAGGACTTTCTATGGGAGATATTCTAGGACTTTCTATGACTGTTCGGATCCGAACGGTCAGAAACACGTTCCTAGCTGTTGATTTGGAACTTTCGGAACCTCAACGTTCGAACATGAACGTTCGAAGTAGAAGCGAACGCTCATCATTGTCGCGCAAATCGCGTTCCGAATTTTGAGATGGGAAACACAAAGCCAAGATGATGTGATGTCTTTCACTATAAATTTGCACACTGTGTCTTATTGCACCATGTACATGTATTGCATCCTGTGAGTGAGTTTCCTTCACCAATTGGGCCAGCATGCTGTCATATGAGTGAAATAACCTTAAAGTTTGGCGTAAAATCCCAATCAAACAAATAAGCAATTGACAGTGACTGTTTTGTGCAATCAATTCAGGCCGGAGTGACTTTTATTCTAGATCAATGTTGCTGTGTAAACAAGTGTACAATGTTGCCATATTTGAGTACCAGAGAGGTGGTTATAAAATAAATAAAAAAATCTTTTTCACAATGATAAAGATCTTAATGCAAAAATAAACAGAGCTCTTTGGTAGTTCTGGTATTTTTCTATATCGATTTAATTTCGCTGAACTAAATTATGATAGACTCAACACCAGTAGCGTTACATATATTTAATGTGTGTATGTAAATCAATGAATATTGAGTGATGTCATAGGTTATGGCTGATCAAATATACATGTACATGTAGGTAGATATCCAAGTAAAGTCCATCCGGTTCAAACTAAAGCTGTTTAGACTGTAACCTAAGCTCAACTGGGGTTGACAGCTGTTGTTGAATTGGCAATATGAAAATAATATATCCTCTAAATATTCTGAAAGATTTTACTTAATTATTCGGAAATCTGATACTTTAATTCAATTAATACGGTAATTTTCACCTTAAATGGCTTACTTAACACCCATCAATCTTTCTGATCTGTCTTATGGCAATGATAATGTACTCCATGTTTTGTTTTAAGTTATCATATTACTGTTATTTTTCAATAGTTGGCAAAAATAGATCCTTCCAGATAATTTATGTTTTTCTTGTTGTAAAAACGGATGTTAAATAAAGTGTATCATATCTTATCTTCTTTATGGTTATAATTTTCACTGTTTATATTTTAAACATTTGACTCCTATAAGTTTTGAAAGTGTGATTTCTTGCGATATATTGTTGAATATTTTATGAAGTTTATGGTATCACTGAATGTGAAATCACCGGAGTAACATCAACTGTCCGTTCTGTCATTCAACTCACCAACAGGTACATCATTAACATCTATTGAATTTCTCCACTCACTATACCATTGACGAAGTGACAAGCGCAGTGCTGGAGAATTTGAAAGCCAGTTAATATTGAAATGGTTTATAACTCCATGCTAAGACAGCCTTGACACGATTGAAGAAGAAACGTTGATCCAAAATCGTGAAACCGTACTTCTGTGCAGCCTGTGAAAAAAATGTTTACCACTTTTAAGACTGTTGTATAAATAGTACTTCAAAAGGCTTGGGAACAGTTGTGTATATTTGTGAGCTGTTTATAATGAGAATGTATTAACATATATATTGTGACAGTGTACAAGCTGCCCTCAATGCCTACTGCTCCTGACTCTTGAATGATCATAGGTTGAATATTGTGGAAGTCATTTACAAGCTATACTGTTAAAAGCATTTGTTGAGCTTACAGCTGGGAAACCTAATAGTCAGTGTTACATGTAGTTCCTGTCCTATATCTGCAGTCCTTCAAGTGAGGTTTTCCTGTCCCTATTTATTTCAACGTATCAGAAGGATTAAATCCTATTGTATGGCGGTTATGTTGATTTTGTGTTCATGAGAACGGAACAAACAAAACGGATGTCTTTGAATGCAGATGTTTTATGGCTTCTCCTTCAACCGGATTCATTATGTTTGGGTTTACCCACTATGCTGTAAATCTTCGTCATTAATCTTAATGGGAGGAATGTATACCACTGTATTGTAACAGATCTAGAGTAATTAATATGATGTCCTGGTGAGCTTCATGGTTGAAAGAAATTTCAACAGCATACAGACATAGTAACATTATCAACATTTTAATTTCTGAGTTCCCTTCATTGAGATTTGTGAACTTCTGTTGGTATGAGACTGCCACTAGCAGAACTTGAATCTTTGTCTAATGTTGACATGGGAACTATGGAGTTGGCCCATTTCCACATTGGATGGTTCCAATCCTTTCAAAACGAAACAAACAAAACTTCACTTTAATTTGTTTGTATTGTTATGACATCCTGTCGTTTATAAATCTGTTCACTTCATGACAGATATAAACACCGCTTTGCTCAGCATCATCCCAAGTTCAGTCTGATTGAAAGCAGATCTAAAATAGCTCCCCATATATTTGTATACCGCGTTTAACCACACTTAATCCCAAAATGTAATGAACTTATTGAGTAATGAGTTATGGTAATTGACTAAATTCAAAGTCATTTTACAAAACATGCCAGAGATGAGTGATATGTGAGGATTCTTGTTATATAACTTGTATGCACATCAAGTAAATATGGAATGTTGGTACCTGCAGACCATTTTTTTAAAAAATTGCCCCTGTAGCAACCAGTTGTTGGTATGACAAGACAATAACACCCAAACAGATAAAATATCTACCTCTCTGTTTTCCACTAATGGCAATGCAATGTCGTCATATAAGTGAAAAAGACTTGAGTGTACTATGTTAAACACCAATCAAATAAAAAAATAATTAGTTACATTTGGGTTTTAAAATGAGGTGCGTCCGGATTACTGCCCAGACCATAACTTTGTTATTAAATGGTTGGTTACGTTTCAAATTTGACAACTGAAAGGAGTGTCATCAACTAAAATCATGTCACTAGCTAAAATGGCCTTCCGTTTGTTGACAATTCTTGAAAATTTCTTTTGTTGGAAAGTTTATAAGTCAATCCAAACCATGGATTTCATTTCTTTAAATCATAAACAATGAAGCAAAGAATGCGGTTGCATCCAGTATGAATGCTACAAGATTATTTTCAGAAGAAATTGTTTCAACAAAATGATGACGTCTTTTCTACACAGTCAAACGGACAGTCTGTCGAGAAACCAACTCTGATCATTTTGTTGTGAACAAACGGAATGCGTCGGCAGACAATACAGAATTGATCTTCAGTGAAGCTGGGCCTTGTATGATATCAACTAAGTAAACAAAACTGGAGACAAAAATCAATGAAAACAGTTCCAATGTCCTATACATGAGACGGGCTTGCAATATTAAATTGGCCCCTGGCATGATGCAAGTTGCACCAGAGGGGCCTTTTGTACGATTGCATAATATTTAACGTATGTGATTGGGGTGTATTCCAACAATAAACAAAGATACTGCTTTGTTGAAAAAAAAGGCCGTGTTTTTGGTTGCCAATGTGTTTGCTTATGTGTTGTTGATTTGTGAGATTTTATGACCAATAAAGCCTGTTTGCTTGGGGTAGATTTGTATTTTTGGTGGTCAATACATGTTTGTTTGCTTTGGGTATAATTGTGTTTTTAATGGCAAATACATGTAAATCAACCAATGAATCTGCCGCTATTTTAATTATCACCGTGACAATAAGAAGTGTCAACAGAATCGTATCATAAATAGAAATAACAGGAGATATGAATGGTGACTTATTGGAAGTTAGAATTTTCGTAGTCGAGTGAACGCTCATAAAGCAATGATTTCGGATAAATGAGTCGTATTTCCAGAAAGGAAATTCGGGTGACTGGCAGCCATTTGGGCAAAATGAGGCGTTCTTTTTGACAACCACCATTTCCGTCCAGAATTAGACGCAATGTAATCCAGTAGTTTAATTTCTGGCAGTTTTACAATCTTCAAAAATGCAATGTTACACATCAAGACTTTTTGCGCGAGACAATAACTTCGAGAAAATACAAACTTGTGGTAAAAAAGATTGTAAGGGGTGGAAGACATAAACATAAAGTGAGTCTGTGTTTATAGACTGTACACAAAAGTGTCCAATATGCTGTTCTGAGTGTGTGGAATGCAAACACAACCATGTGAGGGCAACATTGGTACTTAGAAAGTATGGCGAACATTTCATGCCACATCGTTTGTGTCTCCATCACATTCACTATTATGCAATAACTATCCCCTTAATACTTTATTATATTTCGTTGTCAGTGTAATAAGTGTCATCCTTTTTTGTGGCATTTTTATGGATATTTACTGAATGTTGGTTAATTTTATAAAGGTACCCCTAAAATCGCATGGAAAGTACACCATGTTTTTGTAATAATTAGCCTCTAACAATATAATGAACAGGACAGCATTTGTGGAAACTGCTGTGTACAGCCTCTTTGCTCAGACTCAAACTGCGGTGTACAGTCTCTCTACTCGGACTCAAACTGCCGCGTAAAGTCTCTCTACTCGGACTCAAACTGCGGTGTACAGTCTCTCTACTCAGATTCGAACTGCTGTGTACAGTCTCTGTACTCGGACTCAAACGGCGGTGTATCGTCTCTCTACTCAGACTCAAACTGCTGTGTACAGTCTCTCTACTCAGACTCTCTTTTCCGTTACGTTCTCTTTCCCTTTATGTGGTACTTATATCCTCTTTACTATTTTTGCTATGGTTAATATTTTGGAAAGTTTGGAGTAAGCAATTTGTTCTCTCTTCATTTGTGAAAATATATAAAATATTTTTAGCTGTTGGCAACGAGTTCAATGCTTTATTTCCGATATGGCAATCAGAGTAGAAGTAACCCGGCACAGTAAAACTCTTTTCTAATAAACATTATACGTTGATAGTAAGCATCAAAGCCACACATGTCTTCAAGTACAGTTTTATTGGCGAACAAACTGAATTTCGTTTGACTAACGTTTCGACCACTGCATGTTGTGTCTTCAAACTTCCTGTGTTGTCTCTGAAAGAAGACCAAAAGGGGAATTCCATTTTAACGAGACAAATCTTCACACTTTCTAATGTAGGATAAGTTGCCTTCAAAATGGACATTTATGTTACAGTCTTCACCCAGTTTGTCACGAAACTTCAGAATGTGGAAAGTAAAACGGAAGACAAAACACGTTATACATTTTACTTGCCAGAAGGTGGAAAATAAAACGGAAAAGAAAAATAGTTATATATTTTACTTGTCAGATAACTGTTGTCTACAAATACGCTCGCATTGTATGGATTTTATACCGTTCGTTAACTGTTTAACCGTAATGTCACGTTGCCGTGTGGCTTAATATCTCGTTCGTGTTGACACTCATTTAATTTTCATATTTGTATGAGATGAAAAAGCGAACTCTGTATATAAAAAATGTTTTCGGCGTCTACTTAATATTTATTTAAGGAACCATTAGCGATATTATATGTGTAATGTATTCGGATGTGAATTACCGTTTTTACATACAATTTTCTGGAGTGGTATTTAGTTTGGTTTTACAACAAAAAAAAATCAGGCGGACAAATCTTCCGACTGTTTCTAACGTGTTCGTGGTGTTTTCTAAACAAGTAGCTTATCCTCTTGGTGTGGTAATTGAGCTATATCATTACTATGAAGGCGGTGTCTCCTTGTGACTGATTGAGTTAATGTTTGATCATCAGTGAGATGACGTGTCAGAAGATAACAGACACGACACCTCACACCAGCACATGTTGACACTGTGTCGATCAATATTTTATATCATTACTATGAAGGTGGTGTCTCCTTGTGACTGATTGAGTTAATGTTTGATCATCAGTGAGGTGACGTGTCAGGGGATAACAGACACGACACCTCACATGTTGACACTGTGTCGATCAATACTTTATATCATTACTATGAAGGCGGTGTCTTCTTGTGACTGATTGAGTTAATGTTTGATCATCAGTGAGATGACGTGTCAGAGGAGAACAGACACAACACCTCACACCAGCATATGTTGCCATTGTATTGATCAATACTTTTCACAACTCAGGGAACCAGCTTCAAGCCTAGAATCTAAATCGCTCCGAGATAAAGCCCGATCTCGTTATCTGGTAGCATGCGTATCTCGTCAGTATTCTAATTATGGTGATTCACAGACAGAATGTGTAAGTTTACAGTGCCTTATCGATATCCCACCGGCTTATTTAATAACGAACAATCATGGAACTGTCATATAGGTTGTGTTTAAATTGACATATTTCATTCACCTCACACCAATAAGTTGATTGTAGATATTCTATAGCAGACGAAGAATATAATAAATCACACTGCTTGTCGAACTGAATTAAATTTCGAAGAGAATAGCACTCGATGAATTCATTCCACGTTTAATAAAAGTCGTTAAAATGGCATAGGTCTTATTGTGGCAAAGTTAGAGAAAGTTTGTATTCAACCAAATATAGACCAATAGATATAAATATAAATTAAATACAATAGGCCAATCATTGGCCAGCAAAATTATGGAGGGAAAGAGGTTAGACCATCGACCTCTGATATTGCAACATGCATACTATCTTGGGCAACCGAACTCTCGCGACCGTGAAACAGATGTGCACCAAAACCCGATATGAAGAATACTTAACCGCATTTTGATAACACGCATGTCTGTCATAGAATATGTCATTGATCAAGGTTGTTTCTCTAGACGAGGATTGTACGTGTAAGGTTTGCGAATCTAATACCAGAAAATACAGACTGTATATAAACAGGACCAGAGAAAACATTATTTGCTGCCTGAAATAAATCTACACCCCGTTGATAAACGAGTCTGCAAGATGCGTCTGTCGTTTATATTTATCACAGTTTCGTATTTATTTGCGGGTTTTCGAAAAAGACCTATAAAATTGTCTGTTGTGAAACACAGATGTGTGTCGGTGGTTTACGAAATACTGCAATATATACTATATATATATATATAGCAATATACAGACATCGGTCTGTATTGCTTATCGCTGGCACTCATCTATCAACTGAGACAATCAATGTTAATGTGTTTAGTTCGTTCTCGCAATCTGCCGGTATGTGTTTCCTGTCTGATCACAGTTATCAGGATGATAGAACCCACTTTGTTTATGCTAATTTCCCTGTCCAGTTACATGGCCCAGGGATAGTATCAGTGAATGCTAGATCACATGACCAATTTGGCTAAGTGAACCATAATACAATTCATTTTGGAATGTTTCTGTTTTCTGTTTAAATCAGATTGAGAATGATCAGAAACAAGTGTTTATTTAGTTTTGTGTTACCCACAAAATAACTTTGCTTATTTGACAAGAGTATCGTACTTTTATAAGTGAAACCTTTGCAAAAAAAAAATTAACCACTGCTGTAACTTACATTTGCCATGTATACCTGATGATGGATTAAGTTACTATCAGAAAGCTTGCTATATTTATAAGTACAAACATGTACAAAGTGATCTTTGTCGCGGTACTTTAACCCTTTAAAATTTTGTTGCAACAATTCTGCACTTTGATTACTTGCTATAGATGAGTACTGTATTATATGCCCAGGGGAGAGCCATCTGAGACATATATCCAGGCTGAGTTGCCAAATGAAGAATCAGTTTTTATTTCGTACTCTCGCCGAAAAAAACTATATTGTGACATTTTCAGTCCGTTTCATATCTCCTCCCGGTGTACGAGTTAGGGTTTTCTAGATAGAAGAAAGCTGAAAATATAAAAAAATTTCACTATGCAAATAATGGTAAAGATGTCAGCGGAAACCATTTCATCAATGTGCAGATTCATGAATGTATATACCCCTGTGTTTCGCTCAAAAATGTAAAATATGTTTTAATGACTTGGATATTGGGGTATCCGCCTGTTGTGTTTATCATTGGACATAGAACAATGCCCAATGGCAAATCACTTAGAACTATCAATGGTATTGCATTTTAGTTGCCCTCACAATCTGCCGGTAAGTGACGTGTTGTCGGTTAATTATAGTTATCACGGAAACTGGACCCTATTTGTTTATAATAATTACACGGTTAAGTGAGACGGCCTGTGGATAGTATCGTAATAATAATAATCTTCATTGCCGTAAGCAAAGCCCAGAGGCTAAAAACAATACATTATGGCGGAGTGTGGCTGTTGGCCAACACACAATCCGTAGCTCTTCAGCTCTAAATAAATATTTACCTAAAAACTGCCCAATGTTTTACAATTCTCGATAGACAATAATTGCACAAGCTTGAAGACAGAAGGCTTTTTCCAATAATAAGACTTAATAAATTGACATATTAATTGTTTGTATGCCTGATATAATATAAAGTGAAACTCATCTTCAACACAATTGCTCTTGCAACATTTATAAGTAAGTGAGCGCACGGCTTCATTAACATGAATTATCGACCTCTCAAAAGTCATCTGATATTTACCCCGACTGTTACATTACCCAGGCAACATAACCCATAAAATGATTTTTTTCAAAGTGAAAAACCGTATGGCGTACAATATGAGATTTCAAAATATATTTACAAATTGCAATGTCTTTCCTGTCTCTGATGTCACCGCCAATCTGTCTTAAAACTTGCTCAAACTGATCAGTGCACACCCCGAATAGTGCGTGCTTAAACAGTTGACCACATTCATCTTTGACATTTCGTTATATACCGTACATGCGGGCATGCGGAAAAGTCGGACAGCTCGATATTCGGAAATGACTACTGGGAGAGGTTCACAAATTCCAATCAGTTTTCAAATCTTTCATCATGTTTCACATGTGAAATATCATCCTGTAGAAGCAATGATGTCATAGACATGTAACCTGCTGCTACCGTACAAATAGCGAAACGAAACTAAAGCAAATTGTTCATCAATTTTCATGACGCCGTGTCTCCGAATGTTTCATGAAAGGATCGAGAAAATATAGGCCTACAAGGGCTATGCGTATCACACTAAAACAGGGATGTCGATTAATTAGGCCCCTAGCCTCCAGGGTTTTTTTTTTAATATTTTCTGATAAGGAGACAAGCAAACTTGGTGCTGGGTTGATCATATTGGAATAGGAACTGAATCATGTATTTCTTAGAGCTATTACAGTTAACCTGGTTCCAAATTAAAACTTAAGGAATTCATTTTTGAGTTGTCTTAACCCGATGATATTCTCTTTCGAAACGTTTATGTTTGGTTTCCTGTACGGAAAGAGGATTTGACGAGTTTATCTTGGGTTTTTATAAACATATGTATACAAGGACATTTCTTACACATCAACCCTAGCCTATATATGAGTGATTGGTCCAATTATTACATATGCATGTCACACAACAGGCCAAGAGTTTTAACATAGGCAACACACCAATATGGTCCCAAGGTTCGTTTGTTTGTTGGATCTGGGTTTTACGCCGTACTTAAAGTTAGTTCCCTCATATGACGGTGATCCAGTCCCATGGGTGAAGGAAACAACCACCGACGACACTGGCAACAAACAATGACAAGATACAATAAAACCACAGGACATGACGGGATTCCACAATAGATCGGCTTCGTGTTGCCCCTTAGCTCTGAGAGCACCAGGGCAACATGAAGCTCCCTCCAACCGCCCGCCCCCTTAGCTCTGAGAGCACCAGGGCAGCATGAAACTCCCTCCAACCGCCCGCCCCCTTAGCTCTGAGAGCACCAGGGCAACATGAAGCTCCCTCCAACCGCCCGCAAACTAAGGAATTGTATTTTTTAAAATAAATATACTTGTTTGAGACTAACATGTGGATGCTGGTTTTATTAATTTTGTTTGAAAGATTGACAGACATCAAGATGTTATGATTCACTTGGAGTGCATTTCCGATCTAGTCTAATGACAAGACAACTTAAACTTATAGTTTTGTTCAGAGTGTCTTTTTAAAATGGCGGAATACGGACAATAAGATAAACTTAACGGTGTAATGGTTAAATTTCCATCGGACGGCGGATAAATGAATGTTCATGATGACGAGATTTTTCTTACTTTTGCTAAACTAAAGTGGATTAATGTCATTATTTTTCTTGTAAAAGGTATCGAAATGTGTTTTTAAAAGAATAAAACAATAAACATCTCACAGTGGGAACAGAAATAATTTTTATTGTATTATTTGCACTAATCACAAATTGTCTCCCTTGTACTATTATGGCCT
>JAUELC010249473.1:0-10443 GCA_031471745.1 Cryptochiton stelleri | reverse complement strand
CTAGCAACAGCAGCACCGGAACTCCAAGCATCCCGCGCATGCGCACCGCCACCGGAAGTCCGTACCTCCCGTACCTCACGAATGTGGTTCCAAGTGCTCTTCCTATACTACTCAACTCATTCCTTTAAGATATACTGAATATCAGTATATCTTAGAGGAATACACCGCCTGGGTGGCTACCTAATCATACATACACCATACAGAATAATATACTGTTGCCAGGTAACAATTTGCCTACATGAGGGTCGATCAATAACTGCAGATCGACGTTAATACCAATATATATCCAGAGTTGTCGTTCCTTTTCAATCCACATACTCCTCTGTCTATCACATGACTCTTGGGATTCCAAAATTGCCCGGAAAGAAACCATTACGATTGTTTTGTGGGTCTTTTCTAAAAAAAATCGTGTATTTAAACTAAATAAAAGGAAGTTCAAATCCGAAAACTTTGACAGCGAACTAAACTGACTTCTCCAAGATTGTCATGAAAGTATAGTCTGTCCTGCTGGTAGCTCTATGTTCTCTTGATATTGTTCGCGTATCAGATTTGAATCCCCGTTTGATAGTACTTTGCGAAATAGTCCCTATTGTTGCAACCATTTACAAGACATGCTTAAATCTAATTTCAACCGAAAGGTACAAATCTCATTATAATATTTAATAAACACTTATTTTGTAGGTATGTATGTATGCGAGTTTAATAGACAAAGTCAAGTTTTGCCAAGAATCTTGGCATTTCAGCCTCTGAGATATTCAGAGAGGTGTGTGTGAATTGAAAAGGAACGACAACTCTGGATAGAGATTGCGTTTATACAAAAAAGAGGGGAGAGTCCTTATACTTCTAAAGAAGTTGGGTTGCATTCTATTGAGATAATCGGCATACATGTAGCTCCGTCGGTAGGCCCTCATCCGGGTTCAACTCCCAGTTGAGCCATGCAAGTTACTCCTACTCTATATTTATAAGATATATAATTTTTTTATAAATGCAGAGAGAAAAAATTGCTTGCCTCCACTGGGATTCGAACCGGGATCGTCTGGGTTACCGGCTTAACATAAGATAAGATGTGCTATTGTAACCAGGGACACTAACTCATACACAACACTCTTACATTTTATTAATACTGTCTCAACATATATCTGTCCATTTCTTCACTGGGATTTACATTCAGCCCGACGTCCAATATTCTATATCAGTTGCTTATGGGACATGGTTTGGTTAAACATCCAGACTAAACGAGCTGCCATTTTAGGAACGACCAAATAAATTAGCTTCAGCAAACGGTAATATTCTGTTTCCCATTTACTGATTTTAATCACATCTCTTAATCAACCAAAGCGATGGGTTTTTTGTCAATACCACTTAATACTGTCAATACATGGTATTAATGATGTACATATTTGTCACTCATAAATTGTAAAACAAGGGAAACACTGTAAAAGTGATAAAATTAATTTAAATATCACATTCTCAATTTGTATCACATTACTAGGGGATTAAGATCTACATTGACGTCATGCGCATCCAATGTAAAATATGTTTCTGTATTTCAGGAAAAATGTAAATATAAACATTTTAAACTTAATAACAAAATACAAATTAAACCATTTACACTTTTCTACTGCGAGTCCAGTTAACTTTTAACCAAAATCTGGTGTCCGCAGACTATCAGACGACATAGTCACGCGAGAAGTGGAAAATGACAAATCAGGTTCATTGCTTCCGGTTCCCTCGTCGATGCCATGGTAACTCTTAAGTTTAAACTGTCTCTTTGTATACTGCTCCGTGATTGGATAACTCGGTAGCGGGTCCTTGATGTTGATTTCTCGTAAACTTTGAAATTCCTTGAGAATTTGTCTTATTTTCCTCTGTCTGTAACAATAAACTCCGCCAACTACAGTGACCAATGCTAAAATTACTAGCAGTATTACCATGCCAACAATAAGACCCGTGTTGTTCTCTTCAATCGTAGAAGCGGCAGCTGAAAAAGTGTGGAAAGTAATTATTAATTAAAATTCGAGCTCTAGCGGTAACCGAGAAATCCGTTACAAAAAAAGGCGTGGAATAATAATAATAATAACAAGAACAATAAACAGAACGGAAACAATAGCATTACAAATAAAAAAAATCTGAACTATTATAAATGAAACGAACAAATTATATATGTTCCATACTTTAGACCGATAGGTCAGACAATTATAAGTTGATAAGAGTGTTAGGATTTACACTTCAAATCCTTAAGCAATGAATAGTATTAGTCATCAAGGTATACTACATGCAATGCAAGGCAATACATTTGTTCAACAGGATATACATTTTATCAAACATGTATACTAACGTTGCGGCACTAACCTAATACCTTCAGCAGGGTATGACACAAAAATGATTAGCAAGCTATATATACACACTGGATTATAATTCGGAAAGTCATTCTATCGTGAGCCTCCGTAGCTCCGTAGGCCTGTAACCCAAAGGTCCTGGGTTCGAATACCGGTGGAGGCAAGCGATATTTTCTCTCTTCATTTATCAAAAAATATATACAGAGTGAACACTATTCACATTTCACGACTACACGAACATTACATAAAGTACAAACGAACAATGTGAGAAGCTATAAGATTGTAAAGCTTGGGTAGTAACAGGTTCTGTTCGAAAAACTGGCCTGGTGACTAAATTACAACATGAACTGTAACATGCAAAGCACAGAAGACACGTTGGATATAGTAAAACGAACATATATACGAATAGTTCAATAGATAGGACAGTCTGAATCTAAGCCCACCATTGCGATTGAGAGACGGATTATCAATTTTCGGCCAAATGACTACGTTAACGCCCCTTTCAAAGTACCTACATTCCTCATCCGTAACTAGGACATCAATATTTCGAAACATGTGCCCTGTTCCTAGTGTATGGCTGAAAACTGCAGAATCGTTGCCACCTAAATGTGGTCTAAGTGTTGAGATAGGCGTTTAACAAGAGGTTGTTGAGTTTCACCTATATATGCAGGAAGCCGAACATGAACGTTCTTGACAGTTGATACCGTACACCTCATCACTTATTTTATCTTTATCAGATTTATCCTTGGGACGTACCAGTATATTTCTAATTGTGTTTTGGTATTTTAAAACAGTTTTTACTCCCTAATCACCATAACCACGTTTGGGGTTTTATGCAATACCACTACAATACGGGATGGTTATAACTGTGGTAATTGCCTTGCTATTGAGAGTGGAGTCTACCCTGTTAGTATCTCTACGTGGTTTTGATATATGGAATGTCCAGTGACGGTAACCCCTCTTTTTGAAAGGTTGTTTAAGATAAGCTGTCTCTATTTCGAGATCGCTGTGATTTGTTATAAGGCTTTCTGCTCGGTCAAATAAAGTGCGGAATACCCCCAAGGTTGTGGACCAAGGGTGGACGGAATACCCCCAAGGTTGTGGATCAAGGGTGTACGGAATACCCCCAAGGTTGTGGATCAAGGCGGGACGGAATACCCCCAAGGTTGTGGATCAAGGGGGGACGGAATACCCCCAAGGTTGTGGATCAAGGGGGGACGGAATACCCCCAAGGTTGTGGATCAAGGCGGGACGGAATACCCCAAGGTTGTGGATCAAGGGGGGATGGGAATTAAAAGCCCGATACTGTACCATGTACGCGGAGAGAAGGACAGATATTAAAAGAGCTTGGAAGAGAAATCGGGTTGCAATATATCGGGAACCTCCTTGAAATTAGTCGAAAGTGTTGGCCCTGGCAGCTTATTGACTCGGGTTCGAATCTTTGAGGAGACATCAGACATGCAAAGTTTTCTCTCTCTACAATCTTCATTTATAAATCATAAACGGTGTGCAGACTGAGGTAACTCACCTGAACAGTCAGCCTCGTCTGATGTATCACCACAGTGGTCAAACCCATCACATCTACCTGATGACTGAATACATATATTGCTGCTACAGGTAAACTCTGAGCTGTCACATGGTCCTGTCGAGAGAAGATTATTCATTTATGAGAGAAGAGTATGCTATGTTTAAATATTGATTAAGAGGTGATGTATTTGTGGTATACCATTTGGACAATTTATGAGGTATCACAATGATTGATGGAGTATCCTTATAGAAGTGTAAATGGACTTGATTGTATGATCATTAAATAAGTATGAAAGTTATTCAAAGGCTTTGGCTGATGGAATACTCCTATATTACTATTAGGCATTTTCTCTTTTTCATTGACTCAATATTTAGTTCAAATTCGATTGAGTATAGAGGAGTTAAAACTGTTACTAAGCCTAAATCATTCTAATTTATTTGAGTCTATAGGTTGTAGTGTATGGTTGGTGAGTCGTGTACCAAAGACAGTTACAAAATTTAATGAAACAGCGAAATTGGAAGATGTAAAAAGACTATACATTTATTGTTTATGTCAATTATATCTGAACAAGTTTTTAAAAAAATGCAATTTTTGATACAGAAGTTAGAAAAGTGAATTTCATAGTTAGCTTGCTTATTTTGATTGTACCACATCGTTACATGCATGTACATAAGCCTATTCATTAATTACTTATTTACATGGTATTCGCTTTAGGTTTTTTCATTGGTATGACGGCGTGCCAGCCCAATGGGTAAAAAGATTCACCGTCGGCGTCACTGGCAACATACAATGACAAGATATAAGACAAACAGAGGACACAAAACATGGTGTAATAAGACAAATGTATAGTTAATGACGCCACAATCAAATCAGTTGTGTGTTGCCCTTTAGCTCCGAGTGCAATCATGGCACAGAAAGCTCCCGTCAGCCAAACGCCGATAGTTACATGAGAATATTAAATAGTTTCAGTTAAAAATAATGAATTCGAGAAGCTTTTATAATTTTCACTTTAGTGAAAACTGCCTCTTGAAATGGGCTCCAGGGCCTGTAAATTAGCCTCATATTAAACTAAAAGGATTCTGCTTTGGAATGAATTTGGCATACATTTCGCGATTATCGTATCTTTTAGTGCTCCTGTATTGTGCATGACTATGTGTGTGGGTTCATTTTTGTATGTTATTTTTTTTTTACTTTATTTGCAGACTCATATACAACCTACCGTCGTTATAGGTGACAAAGAGCAATTCAAATCCTCTCAGGATTCCGGTGTTGTCTGTAACTAGATGCAACGTCATTGTATTACCCGATGACGTCACGTTATTCGGAGGTACGTCACCACAAAGAGGATCAGCATTCAATATGGAGGCAGACGTTGAACCCCCATCGTAAAAATTGACATAGTCAGTACATGTGCCAGTATATGCGCTTTCTAGCTCAAACTGGCGAAATAATACTAAAAGCTTCTTCCCGGTCGGAGCAGATATTGTGTAAGTACAATCCATGTTGTTGTTGTACACAATCCCCGTGCTTGATTCCAACCGGAAACTGTCACTGACGAGTTTTGCTCCATTGCATTCAGCAGACAAGTAACCTGAAAATCGACACATCGAAAACGTTAACATAGGTCAATAGTCGTATTGACCCCCACACACGTACCCGCACACGCACACACAAAGACACTTAAAAAAAACACGAAAAAAAAAAATCCGTTGGTAAACGGATTAAAAAGAACAATTAGGCCTACAAAACAACAGCAAACCAAACAAACATTGCGTTCTATTGCTTTCGTAACAGATCGAAATGGTTATACATATTTTTTAATATATATTTTGGACTGATAAACATAGAAGAACAATGACATCATTATTTTCATTCATTTCAGGACTTAAACAATTATTTGATATTAGAGAGGTTTTTATTAAACGCAATAGAGAAATTAGGCGACAACTAAAGCGATTTTATACATTTTTGCTGTATATTTTTAACAAAAATGTCCTCGTCTTTTCTTCTGTAATCTTGTAATGATAACACTATAAATGAACTCTGTAGGTCACCCTGTCAAACTACATCACCCTCATGGCCATGAAGTAAGTTGCGCCTTTATAAACGCTTGTTGAAATACACAGGAAACATGTGAAAACTCGCGTTATAGTTATAGTTGTACCGGTAATTTTTCTTTTACACAACAAAACAACTGAAATTGAATATGAGACGGACCTACATAACAGGACGACACAATAGATCGGCTCCGTGTTTCCCCTTAGCTCTGAGAGCACCAGGGCAACAGGAAGCTCCCTCCAACCACACGCTGGAGGAATAGAGCGTTTCAAACTCTGAATATTACTCTTTCATTCTCACAGACAAAGCATTCTGTCATACAACTTACCTGTGTCAAAACATTCAACAGTTGTTGTTATTAACCACACTACCCCTTGAACGTATAGTCCAACCCACGTATTGCGGAAGTTTGTCATTTTTACAAGACAAAATAGAGCCGGACGAGGGTTATATATAAGTGTGGGTTAAGCCGTTAAAACTAAATTATCACCATTATACTAATCCCATACTCATCTACTTGAACTAATATCCTATACTACAACCAGTCTAATAACTAGTGCTGAAAAGTACTGTGTTTACTTCTCCATTGTCGATTTCCTGTATTTTATTTAACGTGTAAGTACATGTTTATACGTCGCCATGGTGTCTACATCAAGGGAAATAACCGTGCTATCTGCTTAAGAGTTACTTCCCTTTGACTGGCTGATGATATGTCCAACAAGTAAATGGTAGAGATAGATCAGATGATACTTTAATTATGAGGGATAAAACCATCTTTGAATCTCTTTACATAATAAATCATAACGCAACTTGGGAAGTTTTATGAGATTAACATTAGAAACATTTCACGAATTAAATGATTTATCGTCGTTGACGTGCAAACTGATAATGAATTGCTAAGTGGCTATCTATGCAGACAAGAGAATACATATATGACGATAAAACAGTCTCAAATTCGGTTGATATGTATCTGTAAAGTCGTTGGTGGTTTTTAGCTTTGTTTATAATGAAAAATCAGTAGAAGTGATTCAAAGTAATAAGATAAATCATTTCTTTCTTTGAAAATAACAGCATACATATTTAAAATATATTTCTCCAAACAGAAAGAAAAAACAAGTTTGTCTATAGTCTATAATTATACCTAGATCGATCTAAATATTAACAGATATGCAATGTATTGAATAATTAACATATATTGGATATATTAGCAGTTTTGCTTTTCACATTGATTATGTAGCCTCTAGCCGTACTAGTTGACGGACAGGGTTTGGGGAGATCGACATTTTACATTTAGAGTGGAAGACGATTCCACTAATTAACATCTTTATAGCATTGGGAATGGAATATGAAGTCGTTTTCACTCTACAAGCGGGAACATTGTCGAATGTATTGTCTCCCGTGCTGCAGACAATGCTTTTTTTTATATAACAAGCCATACAGTTATGGTGTCTGACTTTTGACAGGAGACTCCCGTAATTGAATACAGGGAAAAGAAATGGTATGTCTTAAGAGGGCTATGCGCAGAAAATACAGACGGTTGTAGCTGATAGCTATATTTCGCCAATACAGCAATCGGGCGAATCTTATGAGCACATTAACATGCTTTTGCAGAATTTCAAAAGTTGGTGTCACAATTTAGGCGGTGTCTGCTTGTTATAGGTCGATGGTCCATTCTCACTGGAGATGTCGCCCCTAAGGGTTTCGGTGTCCACAGACATGCCTACCATGAATAATGTTAAGTCGTACATACAGGCAATATTATACATGTATGTCTTTCATAAAGGCAATACTATGTATTGTTTTGGCTGCTTATCTTCTTTGCACTTGAAACAACAACGACAACAAACAAAAGCGTAGAAAGAGATCGTATCAGCTTATATCCTGTTGGTAATTTGCTTTTTTATTTAACAGTTGTCAATTGAAAACCTGCTAACACATGAATGTCAAGCTTATGTTACTTCCATGCACTCTATTAATGTATGGTGATCTTGGCATTACAATGGAATTGACAAAAACAATCGTGTGTCCCTGTTGTAATGATGGGAAGGAGTCCAAACGATTCAACAAGTTAAAGATATTCTCTTGTTGATGGAAATTAGTCATTGTTTATTATTGCTTATAGTTAACTTTAATTTAAAACTGGTTTTGATACATGTTCGACCAAACGAATAATTGATATAAGTCAATTATTAGATTCATTGATATAAAATCTATATATTTATCTTTTGCCCATTGATCTAATTGGCGCACTCCCCCAAAAGTACATTTTGTGTAAAACTTCTTTATTGTGAAGCAATGTGAGCTATGCTCACCGCGCCCATAGGATTAATATACAGTTAAAGTATACCATTGAGAGAGTTAGCAAGATTCTGCTTCCCCGAGACGAGGCCTATTTCACGAGGCGAAGCCGAGGAAAATAGGTCTGGTTGAGGGGAACCAGAATCTTGCTAACTCCCTCAATTTTCTACTGTTACTGTTTTATTATTCTGATACGAAAGCTAAATTTATAATGAAGATTGAATTGTAAAATATTTGGTCAGTTGTCAACAATAGTGAAATAGACGAAACACCTGACATGTTCTAAAGTGATGATGATCTTTTCTAGAACGTTTTTGGAACATCTGCATGCATGCAGCACGACGTCAAAAACAAGACGTCACGGAACAGTTTTCGTCATCTTCGGTATTTTGACGTCATGTTTTGTGAACGCTTACATACATGTAACTCCGCCGACAGCGTCCCTGATTGGTCAACGTCACAACGTTCCTCCCACCGGGAAATAGTCTAAAAACTAACGCACCTTTTACCGGGAATTATAAAATTTTAACGACTTACTTTGGTATAGTGGAAAAAAAAATACAGGTATATTAAAAGTTTTTAAAAATAAAAGAAGATCTTAGTCATATTATTGTATATAGTTAACTTGAATTTAAAAACTGGTTTTGATACATGTGCGACCGAACGAATAATTGATATAAATCAATTATTCGATTTATTGATATAAATGACTCCCTGCCAGGCAGTTTAATAATTGCACCTTATATGATCTTGGAAATGTATATATATATATCTGTTGCCCAATGATCTAACTGCTGGACATCACCAAAATGTATGTGTTGTGTAAACCTTCTTTACTGGGAAGCAATATGAGCTATGCTCACCGCGCCCATAGGATTAATATTCAGTTAAAGTATACCATTGAGGGATTAAGCAAGATTCTGCTTCCCCGAGAGGAGGCCTATTTCACGATGTGATGCCGAGGGCAATATGTCTGGGGCCGAGGTTATAAAACTTTCTGAGTATACTCAGAGCACAGGCACTTGGAACCGGTCATTAAAAAATAAAATATGATATGTTTATAGTATTCACTATATATATAATATAACAAGGTCAGACATCTCGCCAAGGCATAAATCGCCCACCTCGATCTTTTATCAGCATTTTGACCAAAAATAAACATAATTTGTCCGACCTGGCTTCCAAATCGATCGAGCGTACATCCAAGAAACAATATTCATCAATTACCACACGCAACAATAAGTATTTTGGGTAAAATCAATTTCTAAACTCAGAAATTTACTCGAGTTTACTTCGTTTCTTCGCTCCACGGCCGGAAGTCAGACCTCCAAACAAACGGTCGAGCGATTTCATTGGTTCATATCTGAACATAAACACACGTAATGGAAGTCATTTGAGAAAGGAATCAGTGAAAAAGGAACGAGTCAGATATGAACCAATGGAAAAGAACCGTTTGCAATTACGCGGGATATACCTGCGGATTGACGTTCACTCCAAAAACACACTCTAAAAAAAGACAGTTTTTGTATGCAACAGGGTTTCTGACCAGACGAAAACCACCAAATTTATCGTCGTTTTTTAATTGTAAAATTGATTCTAAGCCGACTTGCTCCTTAATTGATACACCGTTTTAAAGACAAATATCTTTATTTGAACGTCACACCAAGAGGGTCGGCCCACACATGTGGTTTCAATACTGACTTAATTAATCTCATGAGGGTGTTTTGGCTTGTTACTAACTTTGTTAGTGCTATGCTATATATAGGGATATGCGGGGGAGCGCATAGGGTATATATACAAATAGAAAAGACCTTATAGACTGATACAAACGCCTGTGACCCAGACCATACCTTTGGCTGGCAAGATATATCCTGCCTTAATACCAACATCCTAAACTTGACAACTAGAAAATTAATTGAAGCCATCCACATAAAGATACTCAAACCAGCAATGAATAGGGACGAGGGCTTCCTAATCCCTTCAGCATATTCAAAAATAATCCAATGATACCATGCTATTTTCTCTGATTTGTTATTATTCATGTATATACACTTTTCAATGGCTTATTTTACAATAAAATATATATTCTTGTTGTTTTCTTGATTGATTTGTTTGTTTGTTTGATTGGTGTTTAACGTCGCACTCAAGTGTATTTCACTTATATGACGACGGATTATCCACTTCTTACTCTGCCTTACTTCATACAGTGGAAAACCGGGA
>JAUELC010249362.1:0-10443 GCA_031471745.1 Cryptochiton stelleri | reverse complement strand
ATAGCCGGAGTCACCTCATGTGACTCCCTCATATACCTGTGGTCGACAAGGGGGCTCGAACCCTTACGGTACATTGGTGGCAGATGTGTACAAAATGATCAAAATCAGCAAGAAAATAGAACGAAATCTAATTCCGAGGACTCAGAACTGACAGGTAATCTACTATCATCATCCAAGTATAGGCCTACCGCATATGTCAAAAATATTAAATCCCATTTCCGTATGAGCGCGATTCATGCAAAAGTTTGAACACGTCAAGTTCGCCAACTGTTAATCCAATCTGATTCTCGCGAGATCATCTATGTACTACTTGATCAAGACTAGCTAGTGCGTTTAAACGGCTCAGACCATGTAATCACCTCAGCCACGTTGGCTGCGTAGTTCAAAACTTGCACTTAGTAGACTTACCAGCGTTATAAGGTTAATATCCCCATCTAATCAATTTTGTATCTTGTTATGAAGTCAACTCGCCTTTTTATGTGTCCAAAATTAAAGTTAATCGCCCTGCTGCAACAATTATTCAGTAAGCCTGTCGAATTTAGCCGCCATGTTACTTTCACAGTAGGCAAAGACCATCACCTGGTTACGAGAGTCATGAATGTCACTCGATTGACATAGATAACAAATCACATGCAGTCACGTGATTTTTTTTAATTAAGTTGAAAAGGCGCAAGACTCGCGCTCTGTCCTTCTGAAGTGCCATCTGGCTTGTATACAGGGTATACCAAGAATAAACATCCGCTCAACTCGTCGAATAAATTCAGGTCTGGTTATGAAGAGTTGTAACGTAAAAATGTTTGTTTACTTCACGTAAAACCAAAGCGAGGCTATGCAAACTAACATGATCTAGGTAGATTACCCAGAAGTCTACCTTCTCGCTCAATCTCGTTTTATAAGAGGAAAGATGGCGGATTTGCAACCGAGACTTGAACCGTATTGTTCCACATTTTTAAACAACACATTTTAAAACGTGGCTACTGGGCGATTTAAGGTCCCGTTTGACGTATAAAATGTGTCACAGAGTTTAGTTTAGCAAACATTACTGGACAGCACCCAATTGAACACATACAAAACCGGCAAGTACAAAAATTTGGAATTACCCAGTTGTGGTCGTTCAAGTTCTGTATCCATGAGGCTACAGTCATGTAGACGGCTAATAGAGGTACAGAACTATGCATCTAGATGAAGTCAAGCCTCAGAGATCCGTCTTGATCACATTATAAAGAGAGGATCTCGCGAGAATCAGATTGCTGTGAATCCCCATAAAAGCACGTCTTCTCTCGCGAGTTCACGTCTGGCCATCTCTGGACCTCCTCGTGGCATCAAAGGTATGTGAAGCAGGTGAATGACAACAATGGCGACTTGAAACCCCCGGAACTTTTACGTAGTAACAAGCTCCAGATCCCGTGCGCTATCAGTCTGATGCATATCTATCAGCATCAAAATCTATTCGATCCGTACTTGGTCCGCATCGTATACTTCTATGTTTTTTTCTGAAACTTGGATCAATGAGGATTGCTGTTTGTCTGATCTGAGATACAGTCTATACTATATCCCAGGTCTGATGCTTGCAACTGAATACTAAATTCGATATGCACCTATCTTGGTCTTTTCGCGGGTACTCAAATATATTCAGTGCTTTTGTGCACAGTACAGGGTCATCTTGTCTTCACAGTCCCTCACCACTTCTGGTATTCTATTACGCGAGTGTAACAGTGTATTGAATAAATCTGACTATAAACTACAGTACTATATTGACCACGGCTATCCTATTACCCTTCAGTAGTCT
Source organism: Cryptochiton stelleri (assembly GCA_031471745.1). NCBI lineage: Eukaryota > Metazoa > Mollusca > Polyplacophora > Chitonida > Mopaliidae > Cryptochiton > Cryptochiton stelleri. Next base: position 8,654 of record JAUELC010249362.1, on the reverse strand, counting down.
GGGACTCGGCTATCACCGTCAAATAAAATACACAAAAATAAAATACACAAAATTACTCCAGCCATTGGGAGGCATCGTGTGATTGCCTGATAGATCACCAACGCGTGAAAGGATCAAAATTTGTCTGGAGTCTAGCCAAAAGTATCTCGAATATCAATATCCAGAAACTGATGAAACATTTTCAGCGAAGGACCTGATCGAAGTCTGCATTGCTGGATAGATATAGAAAGGTGAATCGAGCCAAATTTGTCTTGAGTACGATTGTAGATATTCAATACCGATATCATTAGTGACAGGGTTTATTCGCGATCGGCACAAAATGCGGTTATATATTCAACGAGAATTATTAAGGAATGTATACCAGTCTTACTTTGGATAAAAATAGGTGATTATTTAAGACATATGAGGTTTGGGTGTTTAATTATTCATCCGTCTTACGTCTAAAACAGATCTAGTGGATACGATGGTGGCAGAAAAGTGCTTAAGCTCGAAAATATACGGAAGACTAAAAGGCCCATTGCAATGTGTGGATACAGTTAGCGACCTTTCCCGCCTCCATTGACAAAAGACCCATGTTGCGCTAAAGAAGGAAACCCAAACAATAAAAACCCACACATTTAAACTCCCAGTCTGTTACCATGGCGACCGATCACTGAACATTTCATAGATGCTGTCTAAATTCATAACGTTTTTATAACTCATCGCTGTGCTACGAAACTTCATTGGACGGGATTGTTACAGTATTTATTCTTAGATGTAGTTTAGAAGACAACATCCACTGTTTCGTATTATTTCGCACCAGTTAGTTCTTACGTTAAATGGCTACGCTTCTCGAAACTAAAAATAAATGTTGGCAATAATAAATACAAATTGTTTCCATCTCGTTGCAGAAAGTGTTAAATTTACTTATGGCAGTTTTTTTTAGGACAACATCCACCGGTTCGTACTATTTCACACAAGTTAATTCTTCCGTGAAATGGCTATAACGAGAAATTCTTTCGCTGCTCGGAACTAAAAATCCATATTGGTAGTAAAAAAAAACAAATTCTTTCCGTGGCTTTTGCCAAAAAGTGTTATGTTTTATCTAGGTTGTCGACGATTGTCATGGAAACGTTTCACGGACAATTTGCACATAAGATAATTTCGTCTTTTTTAATTTCTTATGTTTATTTTGCGTGCCATATTATTTCCCATTTTCCTAAACAGGAAAAAATCCCCAACAACCCAGAGCCTAGGAGAACTTTTTGTTCTATACTGGTCTTATGTAAGGTTTGTTAAAGGATGATCCGCCATTGCATATTCCTGTGTGTAAAGAGTTTCAGCTTTTTTTTCAAAGATCAAGCTGGCTTTGATTTATCATTTGTTGTCAGAGAAAACATACGCGGTTGGAATGATTTAGGTGCTATACAGATTTTTTTCAGGCTGTTGATGAGTTCGCCCATTTCTCTTAGTGCATCCCTTATCCATGATATTGTGTTCTTTATTCAAAGACGCAGGTGGATGGCCGTCTTTTCAGGGCAATGCTTATGTCACCAAAGACTTTGTAATCAGCCTTGCCACACTTACCCCATGTCGGAGGTCAGACAGAGGACAAAGTAAAATAACTAAAACGAAATCATCAATCAAATACCACTGTTCAAATAGTGCATCGCCGGAATATAATAGAAGTCGTCCTTTTTTTCGAGCAGCGATTCCAATGCTTCATCTAGATTGTCTCTCATATAAATTATATCCATTACTTTATTAAATAAAAGTGTCATGTCTTCCACATTGTCTTTCCCTGGGCGGGGCCGCGACCTTTGTCTGGCCGATAACTACTGCTAGGAGCGTTATCTCCTCCTTGTTTGACAAGTGAAATGGAATAAGACTGACAAGGAGAGGAACAAACGACCCGGGGCTTCTCCAGTTTGTTTGTTTGTTTGATTGGTGTTTTACGCCTAACTTAAGGTTATTTCACTTATATGACGGCGTGCCATCCCAATGGGTGAAGGCAAGCACCCCATACGCCACGGGCATCGAACAATGAATGACAAGATACAAGACAATTACAGGACGCCACAAACAGATCGGCTTCGTGTTGCCCCTTAACTCTGAGATCACCAGGGCAACAGGAAACTCCCTCCAACCGCCCGCGCTTATCCAGCCAAAGGTCAGCAAGAACCATATTTGCTGTGGGGTCTTATCTTCTTGCGCCACATTTTGTCTCTGGTGCTTGTCTTGCATCTTGTCATTGTTTGTTATCAGAGACGTCGAGTGTGGCTTCCTTCACCTCAATTGGGCTGGCATTATGAGTTATGACGTAACCTTAAGTATAACGTAAGACCCCAAGCAGATAATGAAACTAACCAACAAATGTTCCTGGAAAAACTTAGGTCACGTATAAAATGAACAAATAATTATACTGTTTACCACCGGCAATGTCTCATATTGTAAATAATAATTATTATCGGAAACACAAAATCCTGGAACACGCAAAGCAAATTAATAATAAGTCCTTGAACAATGTTTCTTTTCGTCTTCCATATATGATCTGACTCTATGGCACTACTCGACCACCGTACGTGGTAGCCAATCACTCTTTTTACCCAGAAGGCGGTTGAATAATTAAACACACAAACTTGGCATGTATCAAATAATCACCGTTTTAAATGTCTTTTTGCCCACAATCAAGACATTTGACTCGACAGCCATTGTTAATAATTAATCAGTAATCTTTATTTATTTGTTAATCTGTGTTTTTTCTCTCATAAAACTAGCTCAAAATTAGCGTGACCACATGTTGCTGTTAACGTCAACTTTACTAAATATACAGGCAAACAGGCACCCCCACCCCACATCCCCCGAAAAAAACCCCAAAAAACGAAACTTAAGAAAAAAGCAAAACAAGAAACAACAACAAAAACTACAATAAAATAGCCGATAATGTCCCCTGCCAAACGGCTGATTTAAAAAATAAAGGCACACTATACTGGTCAAACTACCGTTTCCAAATTATTTTTGAGAACAGTGATTTCTATTTAAGATAGAGAACATAATTAGAATACAAACAAATGCTACTTAAAATGAGTTCATAAACACAATTTTACTATTAAGTCTTACAAGATGTTATTATAAAATACACAAATATATCCAAGCACTCGCTTTAGTATGGGGAAATAGCTATATCCCTAAAAATATTTGTAAGTTATGAGCTGTCTCAATTGTCACATTGATGTGCTATGCTGTACTATATATGGGAAGCATTTGATGAAATGTAATCTCATCTAGCTGTCATTTCAACAGAAGGGAGCTACAGTCCTCGTTTGAAGCTTTTGGTGAATTTGTTTCAGATAATAATGTTCATAACATCACATGCGTGAGTATCATTATAATACGTAATCGAGCAATATTGGTGGGTGGAATTTGGAAGAATACAATCCTATCCATTGTTTTAACAAAGGGAAGCAACAAAAAAAGAAAAGCTTTTGACATGAAACGGGTTATTTGGTTTAAAACTCACAGAGTGTATGTGTATGAAAGTGCTTATCGCCCCTTGCGTGCCAGAGCCACACAGACTATCTCATACTATGGCACATGTTTACCACCGTATTTTCCGATCCATTTGTTTAATCAGAAGGCAGTTAGCTCTTTTAAGAAAGACAACCATTGGCAAACGTAAAACCACTGAATAAAATACCATATCTCTAGATGATTTATCTAATGACCTTTCTTCAGACTTGAGACTTAGTACAAAAATGGATGTAGACTGCCTGTCTCCCTCTTGGCTTCACAGTCCCTCTCCAAATCCGGTAGTCTTATATAATACGCGAGTGTAACAGTTTATTGAATAAATCTCACTATAAAATACAGTGCATGTCTTGTCTGTCTATTTTTGTGTGTCGTATTCCTCTAACCGGAAGTCACCCTACTTCTCTGTTCTACTTCTTAATTTCTCTGTATTGACACTATAAAATTAATTCATTATGAGGCAAACCCATTTAGCTATGGCGCAAATCATTCTCCTGAATGGAGTCGCCAAAAATACAAAATATGTATGTATGTATGTACTACAGTGATCACGGCTATCCTATTACCATTCAGTAGTCTGGGACTCGGCTATCACCGTCAAATACAATACACAAACCTTCCAATTACTCCAGCCATTGGGAGGCATCGTGTGACGATTGCCTGGTAGATCACCAACACGCGAAAGGATCCAAATGTGTCTGGAGTCTAGCCAAAAGTGTCTCAAATATCAATATCCGGAAACTGATGAAACATTATCAGCGAAGGAACTGGTCGAAGTCTGCATTGCTGGATAGAAATAGAAAGATGAATCGAGCCAAATCTGTCTCGAGTACGATTATAGATATTCAATACCGATATAATTAGTGAGAGGATTTGTTCGCGATCGGCACAAAATACGGTTATATATTCAACGAGAATTATTAAGGAATGGATACTGTTATGGGTTCTATTCTATGGATGGATTCTGAACAACACATATCTTGAAGTATTGGCTTGAAGCTTTCTAGATTCACTTTACTAGATCAACATGGTTGCAGTACATATAATGAGCGGGTTTAAATAAAAACACAACATGTGGGGGTTGATATAAAATCTTAACTTGAACTATGAAACTGAATCGCAATATCGCCATTTATCTAGAAAACGGTTAACTGTAAAGTTAATAATTTTAACTTGAATTAACTCTTGTGCTTAAGTTTGAACAGTGTGAGCACAGATGAAATACAATTTAAGAAAATAAACCATCAAGGATTCATTCTAGAGTCATTTTCAAAATAAATCTTATCAACAAAATTATTCTCAGTTTATTGTTCTCATCTATCTTGTTGTAGCATGTATGTTAAGATTACAAATTTAACTGAGTTGGTGGTTTTACAACTCTACCAATTCTGGTACGATACGGAGATTGGTTTGACACTGATGCTTTAGACTGATTGATTTTAGGAGAAGGAGGGCATAATACAGCGACACTTCCCTTCTCATTATTTACCATACTACCCTTACTTTTTATGTAAGGAGGGCTCAAATCAAGACTTTCCTTTTTCGGAGGGTCGGGATCCAAATTAAATGGGACTGTTTTAGTTTGAGGAATGTAACGCAGTTGACTTCTGTTACGGCGAACAGTTTGTCCTGATGGAGTGGTAATAATATATGACCTTGGAGACTCGTGCTTGTCAGTAATCACTGCAGGTTTCCATTTCTTATCAGATGGATCGTGAATTGTTACTTTCTGTCCGGATGCAATATCAGGCAATGGTCTCACATTTCTATCGTGATATTGTTTTTTTGTCTTTTGTTTGTCAATAAAACGTTCCATGACGTCACCATTTTCTGCGTTGTGTGTTTTCCTCTGTAAATTGTCCTGTAATTTCCTTCCCATTAACAATTCACCTGGTGGTGGCAATTTGTGGTCAGTCGGTGGACTACGGCGACACAATAGCTCCATATGTGGATCAGACTTAGTTTTTCGAGCTTTCATGAGAGCTTTTTCAACAATTTTCATTTGGCTCTCAATGAAGCCATTACTCTTAGGATGATGAGGCGAGCTTGTAATCAACTTAAGCCCATACTAAATAGCAAATGTTTTAAATGGTTGGCCAGAATATTGTGGACCATTTTCACACCTTACAATTTCTGGTATTGAATACTCACTGAATATTTGCTTTATTTCAACTATTTTGCAGCTTCCAATGTCTCCTGATTTTATCTTTCTCACAATTGGAAACTTTGAATAGTAGTCAGAAATCAGCAGATAAGTATCACCTTCGAGATGAAACAAATCTGTACCGATTGTATGCCATGGTTTGGGAGGTATATCTGATTGAATAAGAGGTTCTTTGGTATTGCTTGGTTAAAATTCTTGGCATGTAGAGCATGAGTGAGTAATATCTTCAATATCTTTGTTAAGATTCCTCCAGAATACTGCAGTTCAAGCTCTCAATTTAGTTTTTGTCAGTCCCTTGGTGTGCTGCATGGAGCTTGTATAGAATTTCACACTGTAGAGTTTTGGGAATAATGATTCTCTGACCGTTGATTATTAGGCCATTGTCTATTGACAGTTCATCTCTGTACGGCCAGTATTGTTTTAATGGAAGAGGCAAGTCTTTCTGGTTTTCTGGCCATCCAGTGTAGACTACTTCCTTCAGAGCATTAAGTTCTGGATCTTTCTCTGATTCAGCTTTCAGTCGATTGATCATGTTCTGGCTGAATTGGGGTCAAACTTCATGCATCTATATCCATATCTGTAATAAGTCGGCTTGGTTCTGGCGACAACCGAGATAAAGTATCTGCTAGCAGCATTTCTATCCCCGGGCGGTATTTTATTACCATATCATACGTCTGTGAGCGGAGCAACATACGCTGCAGTCGAGGAGGAGCTGCTGTCAGGTGTTTAAGGTGAATTGACTCCAAATGTTTGTGATCTGATTCAACTTTGAATGTGTGGCCATATAAATATGTGTGAAATCTCTCACACCCAAACACAACTGCGAGAAGCTCACGCTCAATGTTGGCATAGCTAATCTCCACGTCAGTCAAGGCTTTGCTTGTGAAGGTTATTGGTTTACCTTCCTGTATCAAGGCTGTTCCTAACCCTATGAGAGATGGCTCCCACTGCAGAGTTATCTCCCTTGTGGGGATCAAAATATGCTAGTGTCAGGCTTGTGCTGAGGGATTTTTTTAGTTTCTCAAAAGCTGTTTGATGTGAGAAATCCATGAGAATTTGTTGCCTTTTTTAATGAGCTCTCTCAGTGGGGCACTTTTGGAACTCAAATTGGGAATAAAAGGACCCATGTAGTTTGCAAGGCCAAGAAATTTTGTAATTCTTGTGTGTTTGTAGGTGATTCCATACTTTGCAAAGCTGTCACTTTTTGGGGGTCTGGATGTACACCCTGGCTACTACAAATTAACCCATAGAACTTAATTTTGTCTTGTTTTATTGTTGATTTGACTGGGTTTAATTTAAGACCTGTTTTTGTTACATTTTTCCATTACAGAGTGTACGTTTTTGTCATGTTTTTCATTGTTTTTACCAAAGACCACAAAGTCGTCTAAGCTTCCAATTACACCCTCACTACCCTCAAAAGCTTGATCTATTTTAGATTGAAATACATCTGACTCATTTTAAGACCAAATGGAAGTCTCAGGAAACGATATCCCCCAAATGGAGAATTAAATGTGGTGAGAAAATTTGATTCATTGTCAAGCTCTACATTCCAGTATCCACATTTAGCATCTCTGGTTGAAAACACAGTGGCACCACTTAACATGGGTAATGTCTCTTCTAATGTAGGGGTGACGTGGTGGTCTCTAAGGATCGCTTTATTTAGATCTTTTGGATCCAAACAGAGCCTGAGTCTGCCATTGGGTTTCTTTCTATATACCAGACTATAGTCCCATTTAGTAGGTTCACCTTCTCGGACTTTTGCGATAATACCCTGGCTTTCCATTTCAGAAAGCTCTAATTTGATATTATCTTTAAGGCTAATTGGTACCTTCCGTGTGTTGTGTACCACAGGCGGTACATTGGGGTCAGCTGTTATGTGATATTGACCTTCAAATTTACCAATACCCTTAAATGTGTCTGGGTACTGTGAGAATAAGTGATCTGTGTTAAGGATTGGTGTGATTTTAGTCATATTTACATCACTTTTAGATTTAACCTTAGTCTCAGAGATACAAGGTTCAGATGTAATGATGTGGGTAGGCCAATTATAGCTGGACCCTGTGCATCTGTGACATAGAAGGTGGCATTGGTGTTTATATTTGTGTATTTGCATGGTATTTTGCATGTGCAATATTGCTTTATTTCTGTTCCTGCGTATGCAGTTAGTAGTGTGTCTGACTTATTTAGAGTACTAGTTTTTGGCAGTCCATTTGAATTTATTTTGTGAGGATACATTTGTTTGTATATTCTAAGAGGCAATATGTTTCCCTGTGCACCTGCATCTACATTCGCTTTTAACACTGTGTGATTTTTGTTTTGTTCATTGAGTTCAATGTTTACTGTAAGAAAAACTTCATTTCTTACTGTAGTGTTGTCAGAGTTTAAACTGTTTACATTTATAGACTCAAAGGTAATTGTCTCACTCTGCTCACTTAAGTCTTGTGTGTTGTCTCTATCAAGTGAATGAAATCTTTGTCTTGTATTTCTATTCTCTGACCAATCTTTGTTTTTATGTTGCCCTGATTTGGATCCTCTACGTGATTTAAAATTTTGCCTATCTTTCTGACGACCTCTTTGTGTTTCATAATTTTGTGTTCTGCATTCACTTGCGCAGTGGTTTTGTTTTGAGCATTTATTACAGGTAGTGCCGAATGCAGGGCATTTATCCCTGGGCTTTGGAATATGATTTAACCCACAGGCTGTGCATTTTTTATGCAATACTGATTTCGTATAGTTGACTGATAGGAGGCCTTTTTTAGTGTCTGACAGAGTTTCCATATGAGATAATGTTGCCTCGTAGGTTCCAGCTATGTCGGTGGCAATATTCAGGCTCAAATCTTCACCACGAGCTAGCAAACGTTCTTGTATTTTAGTATGTTTTGTGCCAATAATTAATTGTTCTATCAGTCTTTCTTCAATTTCTTGATTGTCTCGAAATCTGCATTTTGCAGCCTGGTTACGACAACGTGTCATGAACCCATCC
>JAUELC010249251.1:0-10444 GCA_031471745.1 Cryptochiton stelleri | reverse complement strand
TTCCTGGAAGTCTTCGAGGGGTGGGAGGAGTGCTAAGACTCGTAAATGACGGGTCGGGCCATGCAGGTGTCCGGCTTGCATGGCTACTGGATCTATCACTGCCGGCCTTTCTGGGGGTTCTAGAACCTGGTCTTCCGGTAGGAGAGAGGTTAGGGTTCTTTTGGCAGAAAGGGAACCTGATCGGGTCGGAACCCTGGGTGATTCAGACTGGCAGTCTGGCAGTGTCACCGTGGGTTTTCAACAGGATTTTCATCCACAGCAGGGGTATCAGATACCCCTTTTATCTGGACGATTCCCTGTTACGGAACACCGATGCTTTTCAGGTCAATTTAGACACCGAGTTTGTTTGAAACCTGCTAATAGGCTTAGATTATCTGCCGCACGAGATTACTGGCGCAGTATTGAGTTCTCCTGGGAGTGGAATACAATACCGTTCACTTCAAGGTGTTTCCACCACAGGATAGGTGGTTGATTCGTTCAGTGGTCACCACCTTACTACAGTTGTCCGGGTGCCGTGCTCTGCAGTTCGTATCGGTGTTGGGACACTTGTCTTCGATCCAGGACGGTCGTCCTACCTCAGACCTCTACAAGTGCATCTCAATCTGATCTGACGTTTGTACCATTTGGTGGTGTTAACGCCGGATCTCAAACTTCGCCTAGGATGGTGGCTTCAACCAGAGAATGTACGACAAGGGGGATCGCTGACGTCGTTCCAGCCAACGAAGAGCCTGTTCACCGACGCCTCATTAGAGGGGTGGGAGCCTATCTGCAGTCCAAATCTGTGAGCGGGACATGGTCGCCTTAGCTCCAGTCTTGTCATATCAACGTACTGCAGTTCGTGGTGGTCATCAGGGCGGTGAAAGCCTTTCGTCCGAAGTTTTACGCAGCCATTCTGCTAGTGGTCAAGGACAAAATTACGGTAATGGCCTACATAAACAGGCAGAGTCCACAAGATCTCCTCACCTTCTGGATCAAACGTGGAAGCTGTTCGCCATCTTATGGTCGAACAATATTCTTTGTCGAGCCCGGTTTATTCCGGGTCGCCGCAATGTGCTAGCGGATTATCTATCCAGGCGGAATCAAGTTATCCAGACAGAATGGCAGTTTAAATACATCCGGATGTGTTCACGGAGATTTCTCAAATGTGGGAAACTCCATTGGTGGATCTGTTCGTGACGGGGTGGAACCATCTACTTCCGGTTTACATGTCTTCAAGTCCGGACCTAAACGGGCTGGCGGTGGACGCCCTGACGCAGGATTGGTCAGGGATGATAGCCTATGATAGCCTACCCGCCTCCAGCAATTATTCCGGCAGTGCTACGGAAGATCGAGTCTCACCAATGTGTGGTCTATCTCATAGTCCCGTGGTGGTTGGCAAGGTCCTGGCTTCCAGAACTGTTGGAGTTTAACGTAGACGTTCCAGGGGTGCTACCTCTGTGGGAAGTTACTACGTCAACCCGGAACAAACGTGTTTCATTCAAACCCCGTGATGATACGGTTACACATTCGCAGGTGGTCCATGATTCTCTTCTTGAGGCAGGTTTTGTCTCGAGACTGTGAAAGAATGGGGGAATCCAGCAGGGAATCTACATCAATGGTCTATCAGTCCAGGTGGAAAGCATTCTGTGAGTGGTGCTTACGGCATGACGTTTCCCCAGCCACTGACTCCGTTCAAAAGGTAGCTGATTTTATATTATACCTTCTACAGAAGAGGCATCCTAGGCCGTCTACTGTGTGTGGATGGATATCTGTCTGCTATCACTAGAGTCATCCATCTCACTAAGGGGGAAGATGTTGGAGCGGATCGTAACCTTGCAGCGTTAGTCAGATCCTTTAGAATTTTCAGCAAATCGAGGAGTCCCAGGCTACATCAATGAAACTTATCGCTAGTTCTCAGGTTTTGTCTGGTCGGACGTTCGAACCGTTGGACATGGCATTACAAATGGGCGTGTCTATTAGCCATTCGCTGCAGTAACGCGGGTTTCTAAGATTCATGCCCTGGACGAAAGAGCGATTAGGCACCATCCAGATTGGTCGTCAAGTTGCTTGCCTCTCTCCCGCAATTTGTAGCATAGAATCAGGCCACTCTTCGTCTTCTGAGTTTGTTATACCAGCCTTGTCCAGGGTTTTGTCTCCAGGATTGGAGGCAGACTGTTATGATGTGTCCAGTAAGATCTTGGCTAAGCCAATAAAGGCAGGGCGTAGACGTTTGTGTATTTCCTTTAAGGCCCAGCATAAGCAGGAAATATCTGAGAACACTATAGCTTCCTAGCTTTCTAAGACTGTATGTTGCCTAATGAGCGAATTAGTAACTCTGATGGACCACTATCTAGGTTTCGGCGCATAAATTCGTGCTCTGGCGGCATCGTGACCAGTTTAGGCTATTCGATCAGTGAAGGATATAACTAAGGCGTGTTGGCGTTCTACTGCGACCCTCGCCTCGTTTTTGTGTCCGAGACATAACTGGTATGAGACGACGTGCAGCCTCAGGCCACTTGGTAGCAGCGCAGGCGGTTACCAGGGTCTCTGCGAGTAACCGATAGACGGAGTACTCGTTTTTATCCTGTTTTTAATTGGGAGGTAACTTGACGTTAGTAGTACTTGTCTGATACATTGCTACTTTTGCTTCTACTCCTGGGCATTCATTGTCAGTCTCTTATAGACTTGAGTTATATGTTAGGAGTTTTTTTTCTCTCTGGGCCCTTCTCCCCATAGGTTAGCTAGCTCTGCTCTTCTCCTGGTGTGGTATTCTAGTGCATTAGTCAGTGGAAGGTAAGTTTATTGTGTAAGAAACTATACAAATTTATAATAATTTGTATTTTTCTAAACTAAACTTAACTTCCACTGAAGGTAATGGCCCATCTTCTCCCCGCTTCAGAGCAACCTTGTTTGTTGCTGAAGTCATATTAGGCAATGCACAGCTCTTACTGCGCAGATAGCGTGAGTCGATGAGGGCCCAGAAGAGGGTTATCGGTTTATGATTTCTTTAGTACAGCAAAAAATTGCAGAGAAAGTGCATTAGTAAGTGGAAGATAAGTTTAGTTTAGAAACATACACATTATTTATAAATTTGTCAATTTTATCCAAATTTTTTAAAAATATTTTTTTATAAAAACGTGGGTTTGATCCGAAATAAAATTCAAAGCAAAATTTTAATTTGAACCCAAAATTCATCTAACTCAAACATTTGACCTATAAATTATATGTTGGAAAATTTTTTTGCGGTTAAAATTCTTCGTGTCCTATTTTTTTTTTCATTGGCTTTATTTTACATTATGTTATTATTTCCTTCCAGATGTATGTCAGAATTTCCAGTGTTTGGATGGTTATTGTATAGACACTGGTTTAGTCTGTGATAAAATTCAGCATTGTTTGGATGGTAGTGACGAATCCTATTACTATCCAGCTGATTGTTCTTGTAAGTAAAACTTTATTAGGTTACTTTCGCAAGTTAATTTAGTCAATACTATGGTCTCTTTGCTGTTGGTTATTTCGTAATAAAACACATTGTAATAATTTCATTAACTTTGAACAATGCTTGTTAAATTTATGTGGAAAACAAGTCGTAACATCTATTTAATCTCTTTTCTTTATCTAGCCTGGGGTCACGTGTCCTCCACGGCGTATACTATATACCGGGTGGGCGTGGGAACGGTGGTGGGACTGGTGGCTACCGTCACCCTCACCTGTGTGGTCGTCAGTGTGATTTTCCTCATCTGGTACCGGCGGAAGACCACTGATTACAGGCAAATAATACAGACGAATCAACCTGGTGAGACAAAATAAATAAATGATTTCATAGCTTTCATTAGTGCATTATATTTTTCCGAAGTGAAAGCATATTATATATATGCAACAAAAACAAGTAAAAAACCCAAACATTTAGAGCGAAACACACATATATATTTATCTAGCTTAATGCAAATGTTTTAGGATATTTGTATTATTTGCTATTAGCACTGCTGGAAGGATTGCTGGCTGCGGGAAGGCGTAGGCTATCATCCCGGCCCAAACCTGCGTCAACGCGCCCACCGCCAGCACGATTTGATCCGGACTTGGCGACATGTAACCGGAACTTGATGGATCCAAAAAGACGCGAACAGGTCCACCATGGTAACTGCCAATCCGTCTGGATAATCTGAATCCGCCTTGCTAGATAAACTGTTAATACAATGAGACGACCCGGAATACGGGGAGCCAGACAGAGTATGTAGCAGACCAGCTTAAGTCCACGTTAACTCCAGGAGTTGTTGGAATCTTATCCCATCCTGCCTGTTGATGTAGGCCATCACCGTAGTGTTGGCTGTGACTATCAACAGCCTGGAGGCGTAAAGCTCCGGTCGAAACGCCTCATCTGTTCTAACGAACGCCGCGAATTACAGCACATTGCTGAAAGTGGGCTCGCCACCCCTCCAAGGATGTGTCGGTGAAGAGATTCAACTTTGGTTGAACGGCGTGAGAGATATTCCTTGTAGGGCATTCCCTGGTTGAAGCCACCAGCGCAGGAAAGTTTGGCCTCTGGCGTCAACACCACTCGGGACTTCCAATGCCGACAAGGAGCTAAAAGATGATCAAATTTCCTGCGGTCCACTACAAACCGGAGGAACTTGACAGATCGCTTGTAAATTGGGATGTGTAAGAAACATCTCTCAAAACTAGCGAAGTGGTCGATTCGCCCTGCCCTATTGCCAAATGGATAGAGAATCCTTCTTGGAGAACAGTAACACTGGGGAGTAGTCCCTTGGTCAGTGTTCTGAAACAATCTATCCGGAGGTGAGGCGGTTTGGAAGGACCTCCCGTTGACAACGCCCAAGTATAATATCTTGTGTTTCTGTAGAAAAGCTGGACTGATGCCGGCGACACTACAGACGACGCCTGGCGCTGGAAAATCAAATAAAGTTTAGAAAAGAAAAAAAAAAAACGCAACAAAGTAACTGATGACGGCATCATGTTTGAGTTTGTCGTAGCTGCAGACGTGGTCGAAATAGTAATAGTGATAACATAGCTGGCGTCCCGGTCCTCCATCTAGCTAAGTCATGATGTCAACAAACACCAACCATAATAGACGACATCGCAACGGATTCCCCTGTATAGCATGGCGACGTCCTCTAAGACAAATCCCTGACGACCAGTCATCCCCACGCCTACTAACTGCACCCGACGGTGATACGAGGATGGTGAAGAACCTCAGGCGTCAGCCCCCCAACGTGGACAACGACTAGATCTAATCACAGGTAGGCGGTGTCATAATGGTAATAAACGAGACAAATGAGCCAGTTACTCATTATACTGGCGCTCCGCCGTCGAGTCAAGCTCGACCTCCCTGTTGAGGACGAAGAGCTGATCACTATCAATAAGCAAACGCACAAAGTGAACCAAAGAAAAAGTACCGATGATAACTGTTTCAACTAGGACACAACAGTCACATCAGACGGCGACCCATAGACCGGAGGTGAAGACGGAGGGTGAAAACCCTGGAAATCGGAAGTAGTAGTCGACACCGGAACCGGAATCTCACCATAACCGGAAGCGACAGGTACACATTGGCCCGGAAACTGCAGAACCAACAAACCGGAAACTGGCATTGAAACTGAGGGCCTAGCCCAGTTGGTAAAACCGGAAGTCGAAAACCCAAGCCAACCCCTAGGACGTCGTAGGTAACCGGTATAACCAAGGTGAAGCCGACGAGAGACTCAGAGGAAGTCACCGGAACCGGAAGTCCGTCCAAGCCAACACCGGTAGAGCCCGGAAGTTGAGCAGCCAACAACTGACCGGAAGCGGGAGAAAGCAGCGACGAACTGGCATACTGGAGACCTGATGCCATGGCCAGCCAACCTCACATGAACCGGAAACGGAAGGCCTCCCATGCCTACCCCGGATGCAGATGGGAACACAGAAACAACAAGCTGGCCGGAAGTCTCAGGTTGAAGAGAGGAAACGGGAACAGGAAGGCCAACCGAAGCTGGTCAACTTTCTGACTAGCAAACACAGCAGGGGACGACCCAAGGAAGTCCGTTAGTTGCGTAACCACCGGTAACGGAACTGCAGGAACAAACAACTGGCCGGAACTCCTACGTTGAAGAGATGACACCGGAACAGGAAAGCAACCCGGAAGTTGGTCAACTTCCTGGCTAGCAAACACAACAGGGGACGACCCAAGGAAGTTCGTGTGTTGCGTAGCCACCGGTACCGGAACTGCAAGAACAAACAGCTGGCCGGAACTGCCAGGTTGAACAGGCTGGAAGACAAAAGCACGCTTGTCGTCCTGGTGACATCAGGGACCGATTTCACGAAGCATGTTTTCACTTAAAGTGAAAATACTAAATTCACTTAAATGACTCTTTATTGGAAGTAAACACTTACTGTTTAGCAATTATTATCTTCCTGCAAGTAAGTAATCAACAAATATGTAACCACATGATGTAAGCAAAAGTAGGCATTACTTAATCAGTGATTCAATTTTTCCACTTAAGTCTGAAATGGCTTTGTGAAATCGACCCCTGGATCTAAATGGGAGTTGCATACTTCTAGTTAAGACTTCTGACGATACACAATGTCAGGTAACATAAACCATGGAAACTCAATAAATTACTATTACTATACGCACAGTATTTTTATTCAACAGTTATACATCACATCACATGCCTGAGCATTACATATAACACCTGTTATTATTATACATTTATAATATTATTATTAACATGATACGAGAGGAATGAATAACCTGTAGATCACATCAAATTTCAACCACGAATCTGTCATCTTTTTGCAAGTTGTGAAAGTATTATAGCATGCAAATAAATAAAATGTATTTTTTTCTGTAAAATCCTTATTCTCCCTAACTGCAAAATTGTCATCTAGGTCTTCATACATTTGTAGCTTCCAAAGTAGTAATTTTATGGTTGAAATTCTAGATGATTTAGTGTATTCACATATAATATTATTACTCTTATAATACTGAACAATATTAATCTTCACATTTTAGCAGTCAATTAGTTTATTTTTTAAATTTTATCACTGAGAGAAAAACATACGTAGTTTATGAATAGATATATTTGATGAATTATAGAAGTACATTAAATTTGTTCGGAATATAAGCTATAATAAACAATGAGATACTAACTAAACAGATAAAATAATGATACAAAAAACTCATATAAAGATATTATGTATCCTTCCACCAATTTAATAAAACACAAAAATAAAGCATAAAACAGTATTTCTGAATATATTTAAATCTCAATGACCCGTTAACAATGCTACAAAACATATTATTATGCTATTATGCTTGTGCATCTTGTGTTTGTTTTCAACTGTTTAAACAGAGGAAAGCCGTAAAAATATTTTCCACATTATGAAACCTAAGTGAAAGGCAAGACATTTTTATACCATAAAAGTCTAATCATTATTCACAAAATGGCAATAAATAAAGCAAAATCTTATCTAAGAAAACAACAACCCAATAACAAAATAAATACAGTCTAATTGTTATCCCTTGTCAATATATAGCAATGAAAGATACTGTTTAATATCATCCCATGTAAATTTTACAATATTTGTACATCTCTTATACTTAATTTGTTATAAAATCCACAAAAATCATTGATAAAATCTTGACAATATTTACAGTTAACTACATCCATATATATATATACAGATTATATTATTGACATATTTGAAGAGGAATTTCAGATCTTTTGTCAGGGTTTCCAGCACCCACTGGGTCATCAATACACTGGAGGGCTGAGACGGTGAAAGCCACGCGAAAGCTCCAAATGCACCCCATATAATGCCCTTAGAAATAATGCCCGGATTATTCAAATAACCATTCGCTTTGACAGTGAACATAACTTTATGCTTAGGTAGATTAAATAGTGAATGATTCAGTTTTTACTTATAATGGTAAAAGAAAGTATACGTTGAACAGGGTGTTTTTGAATAGATGTGTTTTTGTTGGTGTTCGTCAAGTGGAATGTTAACTATGCAATTGATTATCTCTCTTAGTCCCTACACTGAACACGTCAGCAGTTGTATTGGCATCATTGATTTTGTATGACATTAGGAAACAATACACACTTCAGGTTTTATACAGCTCAGTGCCAACACCACAGAAAGGGGGAGATAACTCCCACTCTGCATCTAGGGGAGATAACATTCATCATAAAGTACTTTATGTATTAAAAGGTTCTCCTCTGATGACAGTAACTGAACTAACCTGGTCTAATTTCCCTGTCTAGGTCATGACACAGCCAAGCTTTGAAAACAGGTATTTAAAAGCGACTTGATGGTTTGGGAGGACAACAAAACTTGGTACTTATGGTCAACCAAACAAATTGTTAGTCCCATAGATCACACTTTAAACATGGTGGCAGTTGGCAGATTTCAAAGAGGAGGCTTGTGAAATTAACTGATGAGAGAAATTACGAATGTAATCTTCCAACCACAGGCCACAGTGTTTTGGAGAACACACCCTGCAGGTCCCTAAAGCTGGCTATTGTTTGACCTCAACAGGAAAGGATAAACTATGTTTGGTGATATCTTGGGTTGTCAATACTGATTCGTTTGATTAGTCTTTAACGTCTCCTCAAAGGTATTTCACTTTTATACAAAAGGATTATCCACTTCTTACTATGCTTTACTTTAATACAGTTGAAATCTAATAGAAAACCAACCCCCAAAATAGCCTGAGTCACCTTGTGGGACTCTCATATACTTGAGGTTCACTTGGGGGCTTGAACCTGTGTGGTACATGCAAGGTGGATCAGCAGTCAAACACACTTAAACACTGAGCCACAGCTCTGACCCACATCATATTGAAGGTTATTCTAAGCTAAGAACATGTTGACCTTGCGGTCCATCTCAATTCATCTCAACTCAACTACCAGCATCTCACTCTAACTGGCTGTAAATGATGTCAAGCCAATCTCAGTCGACACGTTCGCTCTTGCGACTGGGTACAACTGGTTGCAGATGATCGCAAGCAAGTAGTGCATGTTCTACTTTTAGAAGAGGAAACCATCCTGACTGCCACAAGACACCAGTAACTTCTAAATATCTCAAAGCGTAACTAAAGTCTGACCACTGGTAACTTCTAGATGTCTAAAAGCGTAACTGAAGTCTGACCACTGGTAACTTCTAGATGTCTAAAAGCGTAACTGAAGTCTGACCACTGGTAACTTCTTGATGTCTAAAAGCGTAACTGAAGTCTGACTTAAACTCTGGAACTGCATTGGTGAGAGGAACATCTGGCAGCTTTATACTGTGAGTATATTTTTGAAGCAATCAAATTAAATAGAGATAAGACTGGATATAATACTAGAGTATTTGCAGAGTCACTTTGGGATCAGTTAACATTTAAACTCACTGATCCAGATAATAGACCAACAGCAAATGGGCAAAGGGCTGTATACCTGTACACAGTCACATAAAAAGATGTTTACACAAGTCATTCTCCAAAAAAAACTGGTTAGAATAAGGACTGATTATAAAACTAGATACGCCAGTCACAAAGGCTGCTTAAATATAGAGTCAAAGTTGCTCAGTTAAATAAAATACTTTAACAACTCCTCGGGCAACCAAATCGACTCCAAATTGCCCATTGAGATGTGGGTTGGCACAGCTTTGACTCGCCTGATGATAGTCAACCTAGCCGGCCCATGACTGCAGACAGTATTTGGTGTGTGTAGATCCGGACAAAGATCCTCAGTTAAATAGGATGCTCTCCGGATCCTGGTTCTCAAGCTGAGCTATATGACGTAAAACATCCTTCTTTGTGATTATTCCCAGCAATCGTCTATAACACATAATACACAATACACAATACATACATGTATGCTTTAGAGATATTAGTATATACAAGATCGTTGGGTGTTGGGCCTGTAACCCAAAGGTCTCAGGTTCGATCCCAGTGGAGGCAAGCAAATTTTTCTCTCTTCATTTATAAAAATATATATACAAGATCCCATTCAGCTCATTGCTGGGTTTTTTTAATTGGGGTTTTACGCCATACGCCATGGTTATTTCTCTTGTATGACCACGTGCCCGTCCAATCGGTGAAGGAAACCACCTTAGACGCCACTGGCAAACAAACAATGACAAGATACATTATTTGTTTGATTGGGGTTTTACGCCATACTGACGTATATGACGGCGTGCCAGCCCAATGGGTGAAAGAAACCACCGTCGATAACACTGGCAACAAACAAGAACAAGATAAATTGTGCAATAGGACAAAGTTTACTAATTTATATTGCTCGCCGCCACAAACAGATCGACTTCATGTTGTGCCTCTCAGAGCACCAGGGTAACTGAAAGCTCCCTCCAACCGCCAGCATGACAAGAGAAAATAGAAATATCCAATGGATCCGTGTTTCCTGACAAATCACTGTTAATTTTTTTTTCAGTCTGGCAACAAACCTTTGATTCCACCGAGACTACTTTCAAA
>JAUELC010249144.1:0-10445 GCA_031471745.1 Cryptochiton stelleri | reverse complement strand
ATAATTTCGCCCCCGCTAGATGTGACCATCATAATGATGTGATGTATTCATTCTACTGACTGTCGCTCCCTTTTCTGAACACTATTGCTTACTTCTAGTTGATTCTGATAAATTTATAACTTGAATCAGTTTAGGAGGGTACACAATCGATTTAGATTGTCATTGTTGGTCTTTGAAAAACAATTTTACGACTTCGCCTGATGTATTAGATTTTTTAAAAAAAGTTAATTCAAGACACTATATGTTGTGTAATTGTACATTCTTCGGAATTCTCTCCAATGCGGAATGTGGATTAAAGATTAAGACTATTTTCATTATGATACTGAATCTAAATTTTAATGCTCAAAATAGCTGAGATCGTTTCTCTGAGCTTTCTGACTTCCCGAGGTTCCGGGGCCTAGGCGGCCCCTGGACCCTTGCCGGTTACACTTTGTGAGTAATGCTGAACATATATCTAGACCATCCCCTTTAGACTTTTAGACCACGATTGTGATGATACTAGGGTACAATGGCGATGATACTAAGGCACCATGACGATAATAAAGCACGATGGCGTTTACACAAAGGCACGATGACAATGGAATTGAGGCACGATTGTGATGATACCATGGTGCAATAGCGATGATACTTAGGTACGATGGTGATGGTACTAAAGTACGATGGCGATGATACTAAGACACGCTGGTATTGATACTAACGTACGATGGTGATGATACTAATGTACAATAGGGATGATACTAATGTACGATGGTGATGATACTAAAACACGATGGAGGGGATACTGAGGCACAATGGTGAAGAAACCAAAGAACGTTGGTGATGATACTAAGACACGATGGCCATGCTACTAATGTACGATGGTGATGATACCTTGTACAGTTGCGATGATACTAATGCACCATGACGACAATAAGTCACGATGGCGATTACACTAATGCACGATGACGATGAAACTGAGGCATGATTGTGACGATACTAATGTACGATGGTGATTATACTACGGCACGAGTGTGATGATACTAAGGTAAGGTGTTGATGATACTAATGTACGATGGGGATGACACTAAGCCACGATGGTGATGATACTAATGTACGATGGTGTTGACTCTAAGCCACGATGGTGATGATACTAATGTACGATGATAAACATACTAAGGCACGATTGTGATGTTACTAAGGCACTATGATGATGATACTAAGCCACGATGGTGCTGATACTAAAGCACGCTAGTGATGATGCTAAGGCGCGATGGTGATGATACTAAGACACGATGGCGATGATACTACTGTACGATGGTGATGATACTACTGTACGATGGTGATGATACTAATGTACGATGACGATGAACTGTGGCACGATTGTGAAGATACTAAGGTGCAGTGGCGATTATACTTAGGCACCATGACGATAATATGGCACGATGGCGATTACATTAAGACACGATGACGATGAAACTGAGGCACGATTGTGATGATACTAAGGTACGATGGAGATGATAGTAAGGCGCGATTGTGATGATACTAAGGTACGATGGTGATGATACTAAGGCACGAGTGTGATTATGCTAAGGTACGGTGGTGATGATACAAAGGTATGATGGTGATGATACTAAGGCTCTATGGTAGTGATACTAATAAGGCACAATGGTGATGATAGTAGGGCACGATGGCGATCGGGCTCATTTTACGCATCACGCATCGTGTCATCATATGATCACCATTGTCATCTGTGCCTCTGTTTGAACCCAGGACATTTTCATGGAAACGCTATATATCGTATATGTTTACAATACGTTACTCGTTCAGGTTGGTTTGAAAGTCCTGCGGCGGCTCGTCCAATAAGGACTTTCAACCAAACGTGGTCGAGTACAATGAACTGCATATTGGATTCTGCACTGTATTATAACCTCATAAAATAGAATACCTGATGAAAAAGTCAAAATGGCAGCTAGGATGCCGGTACAGCGCACTCTGGAGGGAGTTCTGGGTGGTAATAAAGCGTAGGCAGACAGGAGAAGAGCAGAGATTAGAAGACAAACAAGACCAATCGTCTCTAATCCTTCCACTACTAAAAACCAAACTGGAAAGTAGATAAGATATGTAATGTTTCACATAACTATTAGGCCTAGGTGAATATAACATAAGTGATGGTGACAACCATAGTATATTTGTTTGGTTTGTTGTAACCCTTAAAGTTAACTTGACAATAAGACAGTGTTATCAGTTCTGAGAGTTTTCCCAAATTAAATCAGCCGTGCTGTCCGTCAAATGATTGTTATCCTATGTAGAACTATCTTTTTGAGACAAGGTGAGTCCCAACGTGAAACCCCTTGTCACACTTTCACCATATTTCAGGTCAAACGACGGGGAGATACATGTAACTCCCCCAGATTGATTTTTGAAAGAAAAAATGTAGATGAAAGAAATGAAAGGCGATGTAGAAGACATGAAACTTTTATTTAACGAAGTAAGGCAGAAATTTAACATCATCTGTCTAAGAGATCATCAAGAATGAGCAGAATTGGAGTCATTGCTCATAACAAAGTTATCTTTCTCCGCTGTTTATCATATGCCGAGTTTTTGGTCTAACAGACAATCAGGAATCAGCAATGTTGCAGCCATTGCTAGAAAAGGATGTCTTTCGTCGTTGTTTATCACATTGCGGCAGAGGCGATCGCCATTTAAAAAGTAGTATTGATTGGTCTATTCGTTTTCGTTCGATCTCTGTCTGACTGCCGGAACGGTGAAAGTGAGGCAAGGCAGACTTTGTGTAAACACCATCCTTGCCTCGGGAAGATGGATGACACGTGGCTGACTCATTTGTTCTGTCTACATGAGTTAAAGGCTTGTGTTTGTTGTTGTTGTTGTTGTCAAGGATATTATGGATAAGTTATTCCGGCTCATATAGCTTCAGTGTCAGACATCTTCATAAAATGCCCTCTTGCTAGGTGCAGCATTTTCCGAGCGCAGTCAAGCCATCGCTACTTGACACTGGAGGAACATTATTTTTTTAACAGAGCAAAACTCTTCGCATATTTTTGGTTTTGTTGGTGTAGCTATTTATTATTTGGATACACAGCCGTCATATACGTGAAATGCCCTTGAACACGGTGTAAATCACTAATCAATCAATATTGTGAAGATTAGCATTTAGATGAGACCTGCTTAAAGTCTATAACGCACCCCTTACCTGGCCAGAAGAGTGGAGTATATTCCTCACATAACGCCCCAATACAGAATTGCCAGAGGCCAACTCGGTAATGGCGGATGCCCTCCTGGTTTACAAAAATTAGCCAGTCAGGTAGCGCGTAAGCTACAGTCTGGAGAATTGTAGCCGATGTAATGGCGAAACAGGCTACTTTAGATTTGCCGCTGGTGGAGTTTGGAAGCCTGTGGGAAACCGATTCTGTGTCTGCAGGCGTCATTCTCAACTCTGAGGGTTTATAGCTCTATATCTGTCACAACCCTCTGAAACTACTCAATAGCTTTATAATCTCAAGGAAAGTTTTCACAAACAGCCTGCCTCTTTTTGCAAAATCCTGTTATATTCAAATATTTACAGCTGATGAGCAAAATTCTTCAAAAGCTCATCAGTTTTGATATGCTCTATTCCATTTTTTCTGAATTTTTTACAAATGTTTAAAATACAAAGTTTAGTGAAGTTTCTAGACAAGCTCCATTCTTCAAGTGAACAGTCACAAGCGGCTTCAAGTGAATACTTTTAAAGTCAATGTGATTTTAAAGAATTTGCTCAGTTGAGGTTCCTCTATCCGATTTGCCGTCTAGGGTGTTTGGGACAGGTATTTAATAAACACCTCTGCGGACAGGTGGCTTTCTTCAGTAAACAAAACGATTTTATCCGAGGGAGAAAGACTGGATGTTCCTCTCTCATAGACAACATCACGCAATAAACGTCAAACAACGAGACCTGCTGTGTATCAATATGCGGTGGGTGTAGTTACTGGCCGGGTCGAATATCACCTTGGCCCATTCTCTACAGAGATGTCGACCCTAAGCTAGCTGGGGCGCTAGACAGCGACTCTCGCGTATATACGCGCCATTTCAGCACAGTGAGACGAAAATGTATCTTCTTTATCTTTCCACTGTGCACTGTTTTGTGTATTTTGTTATATAAGAAACATCTCTTAATCACTTTTACATGAAAAACTGACAAAAGTCGCCGAGTATAAAGAGCTGGAATTATTAAAACGATATCCACTCGCAGTCTAGCCACGTCCCCTGATTTAGGGAAGATGGCCGGTATTTATCCCAGAGCTTAATTTCGGAGATCTCGGAGTTGGCAAGTCTCGCCGGGTCGAATATCACCTTGGCCCTCAACTTGCCCCAAACACCACAGTGAATTACGTGACGGATATTCAACTCTGTTCTCAGCTCAACTTCAATACACGCTTTTGTTTCACGATGACAACAGTTTGAATATTGTCGATTATGACAACTACCCATAGCCAGCCGAAGCAATGTAATTGTCAATATAACAGACGGGTGCGTTCTATATACCTTTGCAAAATAATAATACGGTATGTGGAAACTCGGAATGAAGGAACAATTTTGTCTTTTACTCCTGCTGGAATATCTTTATTTAATATATTATTTGTAATACGTGTATCTGTCTGTTTCTATATGTAACCAAATACAGGTGTATTTACCACTCCTAAAGGCTGTAAAACGGGATAACATTTTAAATCCCTTTGCGTCAGAAGGGCGCCAGGCAGGGTAGCACTGGCACAGGCGTATTGACTGAATGGTTGGTTGATTGGTGGTTGGTAAGATGATTGATGAATTGTTTGATTGAGTATTCTGAGTTTAATACGGAAGGCTATATGTTACCTTGTATATGCTATCGTGCTTAAATAAGCTCAGATCTTCGTTTTTGGAAGATTGAGTGGTAGTGACAGCAATTATCTTCCATATTTAACACCCATTCTCGTCCGCAAACACAGTAAAGTCCAAACTAACTGAAGATTGAACAATATCGTTGATATTAATATGATAATTATTTATTCCAAACTATGAAAATTGTAGTTAAAATTGAGCAGAGGAATTGAAATGCATACAAATTGAAAACTGACATATATGTTCATCCATACTGGTATCTACCGGGACGTGTAGGCCTCGGGATTTGTTGCCAACTCTTCACAAGCGGGGACCTGATATAAATATCGACACAAAGTATTTAACAAAGTATTGTGACTCACTGCGATTTTTGAAACAAAATGGACGCTGCATTTTTCAATCTCACCAAGGGATGGGGGCCCCGCAAAATAAACAAACAAACAAAGGATGGGACACAATATATGGAAAACATCCCACTGGCGCTACAACTATATGTATATATCAGATCTTTACTCATTAGCCACCTTAACGCGTTATTGCAAGGAACTCGTAAGTGTTCAGACAACTCTGTTTGCACTTACTCCAGAGAGAGCAGCAGTATATATTAGTACAGTATGCTTGAAATATTTTGTTTTTTAATATAAGTAGAACAGTCTATAAATTTGCGTAAAATTACATTCGCTCGTATATAACGTTTTCTACATTGTACATGAATGTCAGCATCGCCGTTCAGTGTACGTGTCCGGACATGACACAAATATATATAAGAATCAACCCACTTTAATGTTCGTCCGCAGAGCTTAAGTACGGGAGAAAGCAAATGCTTTAACCCCTTAGGAAAAAAAGCTTAAATTAAAAAACAAAACATCTGAGCAGTATTTGAAGCATCTTCTTGAGACAAGGTGAGTCCCGACGTGAAACTCTATTCCTCACATTGTCACGCTTGCACTATATTTCTGTTCAAACAAGGAGGATATAAGACTCCTAGTACAAATTATCGGCAAGACAAAGTCGCACCTAGCCACGGTGCCGTATATCCTTCTGCACATAGCCCGCACAGTGAAAGACATAAAACTTTTATTTGACATAGTAAAGCAGAAAAGGTATATCACCGGTCTAACAGACAATCAAGAATAAGCAGAATTAAAGCCATTGCTCTAAATATAATGTTTTTCTCCGAAGTTTATCATGATATTTCGGCAGAGATCATACACTATTTGAAAATTAGTACATATATTTGATTGGTCTATCCGTTTTCTCTATTTCACTTTTATCTCTGTCTGACTGCCGAAAAGCAGTAAGCGTGGCAAAGGTGATTACATTGTTGTGCGGTGATATCAGCCTTGCCCCGAGAAGACGCATCTAAAGGATCATAAGCCTATTTAAGTTATGAATACAGTTTAAGTGCATGGAGAAAAAGAGGTAAACCTCAAAGACCATTTGATCCACCAATCAATGAAAGTAACCAGGTCGCCAACAATTCAAAATAAAGCCAATTCGCTAACCGAAAAAGCAATTAACGATCTCGAGAACTCCTCTTAAACTTTCTAATTATCAAGCTGCTTCTTTGTTTTATGGACCAACTAGCCCTTCAGCTAGCATAAATAAACGATTGAGTTGAAATTATTTCTAGATTATAATCTGATATAATTTTGGATTTCATTTAAAGAAGGTATTGCTCAAAGCCGAATGAGTATCCTTTCATTTGTCGTTTGTATTCCTCGTCGAATCGTTCATTTTGGGCCACAGTAAAGTGAGACTTCCAGTCACCCCCGACTCCTGGAAAAAAGTAAGGAATTGTCATTTATATATATTTTTTTATAAATGAAGAGAGAAAAATTTGCTTAATATATCAATTATTAAAAATATATATATGCTTATAAGTAAAGGTTAGATCATGAGCTCGAGTTGTTTCAGACGGGGTAGGGACCGCTTGGACGAGGTGATATGACATATCGAGGGCATAGAAAAAAAGAAAAATAATATGCCGTCTGAAACGCCGAGAGCGAGGGTTAAAACCTACTTACTTAAGAGCCCTATTTTTTGCCGAAAGGGCTTCTTTTCGAGTATTCTTTTAGATTTAAAAAATTTTAATTATATTGGAGCATAGATTTTAAGGTTTATAACTATTGCCGGATTGTTTGTGGTATTTTTTTGACTGAAACTGGCAGTACATCATTTAAGGCGACACCAAATTAAGTATTCCTCTAGCCGCTGTGTCCAGCTCTCATTCTCGTCGTGTTGTTACTCAGAAACGCTTATTTGACAACCTTTCCTTTTAGGGCAGAGCAGTATTACCTTGTTTCTCGAACAGTAGTGTATGGTCACAGGTGTCTATGTCCGTATTAACCGGTGTCTATCTCCGTATTAACCGGTGTATAACTGGTTAGACACCGGTTAATACGGAGATAGACACCTGTGCATACACTGCAGTTCGAGAAACCGGGAAATACGCGAAAAGAAGCACTCGTGGCGAACAATAGGGCCGGTATGTAATCATTGTTAAACTGTTGTAGTCATACACGAGTGTATGAGGTGGAGAGGGCAGACGTGTTCAGCGACTTTGGGTGACTTACTTAGGGTGATTGGTTATTAATCAGAGTTTGTAACATGGCTAGTTGCAATAATGGACAGAGAGATGTAGCAGGAAGGGGTACATATTTCGGCGAAGGGTATACAGATAATAGATTTGAAGTTTTGAGTGATCTAGAAGAAGAAACTGGTGAAACAGAACAACAACAACAACACACATACAAGAGAGCTGGTAAGCGTCCACGTATAAATACTGATGACTCACCACAAAATTCACAACATAGTAATGAATTAAAACAATTTGAAAAGTTGTCACTTGATGAAAAACTAGTCAAATTATATGAAAAAATGACTTTCATATCTGATACGTTGTTTATTGATTTGAGTGAGAGAGTTTGTGATTGTGAAAATTCTTTACGTAATCAGGCAGATAAATTGAAATACTTAGAATTTAAGGCAATCGATCTTGAGGCGAGGAGTAGGAGAAAAAATTAATCTTTCGCGGTTTACGTGAAAACAGAGGGGAAAATTGTTTCATTATGATCCGTGATTTTTTATACCAAGAGTTAAATATAGACTTTGACGTGTACATAGAACGTGCTCATAGGCTGGGCCGACC
The DNA here is from genome assembly GCA_031471745.1 of Cryptochiton stelleri. NCBI lineage: Eukaryota > Metazoa > Mollusca > Polyplacophora > Chitonida > Mopaliidae > Cryptochiton > Cryptochiton stelleri. Next base: position 2,440 of record JAUELC010249144.1, on the reverse strand, counting down.
ACAAGATCTTCGATCAAGGCCTATTATAGTTTGTTTTCGGGACTATGGTGACATAGACACAATTATGCAACGAGTATATTTGCTTAAAGGTAAACCCTACAGTGTCGGCCGGGACTACCCCCCTGAGATAGTGGAGGCACACAAAGCCCTGTACCCAATTATGAAAGAAGCAAAACAAAACCGTTCAAACAGAGTGGCTTTACGCTATCCAGCTAAATTGATCGTCAACGGACAGGTAGCACGTGACATGTTCCCAGATTGGCACACTGTCATGCAAAATAGGCGAGTGGGTAGGCCTAGTACCCATGGGAGTCACGAGAAAATCGCCCCCAAAGCCAGTGTACTGAATAAACCACAACCAGAAATCAGTCAGTTCAGCTATTCAAGTGTACAGGTAAACACTCCACCCCAGGCACGGGAAAATATACGCAGCTATGCCCAGGCTACCGGCTGTACGAAACCTCTATCTCCAAAACAACAACCAAGAAAACGGATCGTGACAGCAGATGTTCATTTGGACAGCAGAAACAATGCAGCAACTCAAAATGTGCCACTCAGATCGACAAATACTAATAACAACACGGTATTACCTCCAGCTAAAAGACAAACCTCTCCACCGAGAAAACAAAGAGATGCCGTTTTGTCCGATCAAGACCCGGGAGTTGCTCCAGACCCTTCCCCCAGCACATAGGACATCGGGGACGAGATCAGGCTACGGATAGCACTTCTTAATATTCAAGGGCTGGTAAGCAAAACTACAAACAAACTTCAATCTCGAGAATTAGAAACAGTTTTTAATGGCAATGATGTAATATTTTTAACTGAAACCTGGACCAATGAAAATTGCCCCCTGGATGTGCCCGGTTTTAACCATTTTGCTCTACATAGAACCGAGAAAAATAAGAAAGCTAAACGTAATTCAGGAGGCATTATTGCTTATATCCGGTCTAAGTTCGTTGAAGAAAACACATTAGTGAACTCAGAAAGTGATGATATATTGTGGTTAAAGTTATCTCCCTTATCAACTGGCCTGTCTGAGGATCTCTTCATGTGTCTATGCTATGTGTTGCCAGAATACTCCGCGCGTCAACCACTCATTCAACAATCTGTCTTTGAACGGATAAGTGTCACACTAGCAGGTTTGCAGCAAAATACCGAATGTCCTGTAATTGTGTGTGGGGATTTTAACGCCCGTACAAAAGATCTTCCAGATTTTGTCGAAGAAACCTGTTCTGTGTACCCACCATTACCAGATGATTATTCTTTAGACGTGCCAGTTAAAAGATTCACCCGAGATAAAAAGGTACTTAATAACAACGGGAGACAACTCTTAAATTTCTGTAAACTGTCTAATCTGAGAATTGTGAATGGACGATTTGGTGCCGATGAAGGTGTAGGGAATTTCACTTATATTTCACAGAGTGGAAAAAGTCTGGTTGATTATGTTTTGATCAACCCAGAGTTATTTCAGAATTTGTGCACCTTTAAAATTGAGGAACCTAATCTATTATCAGATCATTGCCTATTGTCAACAAGTCTTTTGTTGGGTCCATGTACTTCCCATGAAAGTGATATTGATATTGCTACAAAAAACACTTCATTTATAGAGTTTAGGTATGTTTGGGACAATTCAAAAATCGATTCCTTTAGACAATCCCTAAATTGTGACATCACCAAAGCAAAACTGGACACTATAAAAGAACAGCTAGACGAAGAGGTTGGCCCAGGCCAGATTGACACTACCCTATCATCCTTAATGGATCTATTACACACGTGTTGTTCAGACTTTAGGAAAGTCAACAAAACCTCTTCATCTGTAGCACGTAAAAATAAATCAGCTGATTGGTTTGATGAAAGCTTTAAAACCAAAGAAAATATTTATATGAAAAATTAAAAGCCTATCGAAGAGAAAAAAGGGATTGCAACAGAATTGAAATGGCCAAGGCCAGGTCCGATTTTATGAATATAAACGAAACCTTAAATATGTATTTAATGTCCAAAGAACAAAAGAATTAGAACAACTTAAATGTACAAGCTCAAACATTTTTTGGGAATTATTTAAGGCGTGACTCTTAAATCCCCAAAACGGCGTATATCAGATTTTGTATCTCATTTTAAAACAATAAATAATTCTGTTGCTTACTTGTCTCAGGAAACAGGAATTTGTAATGATTGTAACGCCCATGTGCAAGTTTTGTTCGATGAACTGGACTATGAGATTACTCAAGTAGGGCTGCTCAAAGCGCTGTCTCAACCGAAGCATAACAAATCAGCTGGTCCCGATCAAATACTTAATGAGTTTATGATATATGTTATGAATTTTTGAAAGAAATTATACTCATTTTGTTCAACACTTGTTTATCAAATGGATATTTTCCTACCATCTGGTCTGAAGGTTATATAATTCCACTATACAAAAAGGGAAATGCAAATGATGTTG
>JAUELC010249033.1:0-10446 GCA_031471745.1 Cryptochiton stelleri | reverse complement strand
GTAAAGAACTTGGATATAATGTCTGAGAGACAGATGACAATTTTGTTTGGAAGCTATGTAAAGAACTTGGATATAATCTCTGAGAGACAGATGACAATTTTGTTTGGAAGTTATGTAAAGAACTTGGATATAATGTCTGAGAGACAGATGACAATTTTGTTTGGAAGCTATGTAAAGAACTTGGATATAATGTCTGAAAGACAGATGACAATTTTGCAGTTGGAGAAAATCAGGATTTTACAAAAGACATAAAGCTATAATACTTTCACAACTTGCACAAAGATGAAAGTTATTCATGGTTGAAATTTTAGGTGATTTACAGTAATAAGTTCCTATCTAAGTACATGTATTGCTATTTATTTTTAACCATTGGTTTTATTTTGAAATGATATTTCTTCATAACAGAATGATAGTTCATACATGTATTATATCCACTTGGTTTGTCTTGACCCTGCCTAATGCTATAGAATGGAAATAGAACATTCCAAATAAACTCTTGAATTCTACACTCGAGTCGATCATTTGTTCAATCAAATCCCAGCATCCCGTGACATCCTTAACATTTCTTATGTTTTCCCTACTTCTCTGGTGGTTCCATCCACTTTTATTAGTCCTCGGTCCCTTCCTCAGTCTGGCCCTTTCTCACCTCCCAATACATCTCAGCCTTGCCCTTCCTTTCCTCCCCATACACCACAGCCTGACCCTTCCTCAACACCTCCTACACCTCAGCCTGACCCTTTCTCTCCTCCCAATACACCTCAGCCTGACCCTTCGTCTCCTCCTCATACATCTCAGCCTTGCCCTTCCTCTCCTCCCCATACACCTTAGCCTGACCCTTCCTCACCACCTCCTACACCTCAGCCTGACCCTTTCTCTCCTCCCCATACACCTCAGCCTGACCCTTCGTCTCCTCCCGCGGGCGGTTGGAGGGAGCTTTGTGTTGCTCTGGTGCTCTCAGAACTAAGGGGCAACACTAAGCGGATCTGTTTGTTATGTGGTTGTCTTGTATCTTGTTGTCATTGTTTGTTGCCAGTAGCGTCGGGGGTGATTTCCTTCTCCCATTGGGCTGGCACGCCGTCATATAAGTGAAATAACCTTAAGTACGGCGTAAAACCCCAATCAAACAAACAAACAAACATATATAAGTGAAATACCCTTGAGTTCGATGTTAACTACCAATCAAACAAACAAACACCTAGTGAACCAGCACCGATGATGGAAAGAACTCAACCTGGCATGAGGTCACACTGCCATACACATGAGCAATATAATAGCAAAGTACGGCGTTAAACACCAAGCAGACAAACAAAAATTAAATCACATTCAAACATATTTTCACTTTCACTTTCTCTTTCCAGGTTATTACTGTCCACTGGGATCAAGTGTGGAGACAGAAGTTATCTGTCCCTTAGGCAAACATTGCCCAGGGGGCAGCACCAGTCCACAGGATTGTACAGCAGGAACATACACTGACTATGATGGGGCTTACACCTGTGACATCTGCCCTGAAGGTATGATAAATTAATCATGAAATTATGACATCGATAAAGCGGTAAATAAATTCTGAATAGGTCCATTATTCTAAATCTCAAGATTTTAAATTGTTTAAGTCCTCTTCAGGAGAGATATCATATATCCACTTTAGTTCATTTATCGATTCAGCATTTACTGTCCCTGCATGGAGTTATGAGTGAAATAACTATAAGTACGGGTATATGAGGGAGTCACGTGAGGTGACTCCGGCTTTAGCGGGTGGTGGTTTTTACGAGGCTTCCTCCCGGTTTTCCACCGATTCAGTAAGGCAGAGTAAGAAGTGGATAATCCGTCGTCATATAAGTGAACTACCCTTGAGTACGACGTTAGACACCAATTAAACAAACACATTAAATCACTCGCCTAGCTAATCCAAAGACTGTTATATAAAAAGTACTAATGCAAGTGATTTTAAACTCGCGTGTAATTGTTTTCTGGAAAGCCCTTATCTTATCTTGAATCAATTGGGTTATTATTTATACAAGACGAATAATCATTTAATGGCCGATTAAGATTTCATAAAGGCTTGTCCCACTCAAAAATGTATCAATTAATATGGAATTATTAAAATATTTCCAAACAAATCTAGGGAAAAGCCCCTCTTTTTATGTTCCTATTATGACAATCAGAAATGTCCCTCGGCTTAATTCGATAGTCTTGCTCGTGATGGGTTTAAGTATTGTTTTAACAAGACAAAAAATAATAATTGTTATTTCGGAAATTTTGACGGTTTTTGTTTTTATTATTTTAGAGCGCTGGTGGCAACAATTCTGGCTAAATCAAATATTTCAGCGACATGCTCATTTTGTAAAGTGCCCAAAGCATTCATTTTTCTTGTCAACTTGAATTTAAATCACATTATTTGAGAAAAACTTGCTTTTAAGCAATCAAGTGAATGTTGATGTGTTATATATAAAAAAAATTGCCAACAGAGGTTAGGAATAGATATTAAAGTCACATACGCACCCAGAAATTAGATATTTTGTGTTATTACAGAATCACAAGAGTTATAGATATTTTTCTCAAGAAGTAAAAGTCAGAGGCTTTCTGTCAATTCCACCCCCAGATTTGTGGGTTAAATGACAGTTTAAAAATAACAAAAAAATCTGAAAACTGAAAATTCTGCCAGCGTATTTTAAATGAGGATGTGTCAATTTGCTGTCAAATATGGGCCACGGTTTGATATACCGACGGACTCCAAGTCGTTGATAAACTCTAATTTTGGGTGCGTAGGCTTGTTTAAAGTAACAGCATCATTCTACTAAATCTGAAAAAACCTTCATATTGTTGAATCAGAATCAGAAAAATGATTACACAAAATACCTGCATCATTAGATGTGCTGGACGTGCAGCTCCGTTCTTTGGCACCATAACAACCACTTTGGGGTCTACGGACGAGATACAGGTTCGACCTTGATGACTCAGCAAAAATCTGTCAATGTTGGATTTGGTATGGATAGGTTTTGCAGGAAAGTTGTTAAATTCTGGGGGTAAATTTGTTTGTTCTGTTTGTTCAGGATAAAATATGTTTGTATCAACAGGTTTCCTGTGGTGTATTGTTGAGGGAGAAGCTCGTGACTGCCAATAATCTTCATCTGTTGTCGTTGCACGATGGCGTGTTGCTGGTGAACGACCCATAGTTGTTCCCCAAGCCTCCATCGGTAATGGATCACGCTTTTTCCGATATTTACCTGGTGAAAAAGTTGCACCATTTGACACTCCATTGACCAATCGTCTTCGAGATGGAGTGGCTGAGCGTAAGCGAAGCGTGTCTGTTGTATTTTGTTTTGGCACCAATTCATCTTGATTTAAATTGTCTTTCTGACTCAGCCGCCACATCCCGTTTTCATCCTTTATGATGCTTTTTCTTTTGAAGCTGCAAAGATGCAACACAACTTTATAGGCTCACAAACAACAGAATAATAACAATAATAACTTTATTTCATGAGGATTGTACAGTCAAATAAATAATTTGTTCTAACCTGTAGCCCTCAATACACACATTTTACTAACAATAATAAATTAAGGTTTTGGCATTATTAAAATAATAAATAATAAAAATCATCAAAAAACAATTTACATTAAAATTTAATTTACGTACTGATAAAATCTATTTTCTCTCCATGAAATTGTAGTTTAACAGTCAAATAAATTTTGGCTGATTTCTTTCGTTTGGAAATAGATCCAGGGTAAGTTTTAAAATATAATGGCTATTGTCACTGACTGAAGCTAGTTTTTTTTTTAAATATCCTTGAAAATCTAGTAAAAGAGTTAAATAAATTTAAATGGTTTCTTACTTTTTGGAAATGGATCCAGGGTGTGTAAGGACTGGGTGTAAGAGTTCTTCATTCAACATGGCTTCTAGTTGACTGCAGACTCCTAACAGTTTAAAATCTGTGCTTGATAATGACTCCAGCGATGGCGAAATTGCTTTGCTGAGATTTGTTGATGTGGGATTTGTCGGTTCTTGGAAATTTGTTACAATTAAATTTGCTGATTTCGAGTTCATGCGTTCTTTGGAAATTTGGTTTTTTTTCTGAGAAATTGTGTTGTTGTTACTGCTGTGAAGAATATCGCCAGGCAAAATTTCTTTGTGGAATTTCGGTCGTCTAGAAAATTGCCCATTCATATGCTGCCTGATAGAGTAGCTTCCCTTTCCTTTTGTGATAACACACTCGCCTCCCCTTATATCATTTTCCCACATAGGGTCATGGTTTGACCTTGAAACATGACCATGACCTTCATACACATTGTCATGCTCATAACACTCTTCAGGAAAGTTCAACTCTGCCCCTTCTACATTGGCGCTATTTTCAATAATAACACAACTTTGAGAATCGCTGAGAAGCTGTTGTGAAAATCCATCCTGAAGAAGTTCATCGTGTGCCCACATGCCTGCCTTGTGGCCCATAGTCTGTGCATCTTGCGCCCACATGCCTGCTCTGTGGCCCATAGTTCGAGCATCTTGTGCCCACATGCCTGCTCTATGGGCCATAGTCTGTGAACCAGCGTGATCCAACTCATCACCCAGACTGGATCTCATCTTGTGTAAATCTTTTGAGTTTGTCACTGTGCTGTATCCCAGTTTCTTACATCGGTCTTGTTTTGCTGCAAATTCACCTTCGACGCCCACACCAAAGTCTCTTTGTCCTTCTTCGCTGATAATGGGGTGCAGGCGCGTGTTCACACTATTCCCCTTAATGTTAAAAAAATTCAGGTGTTGAAGTTCGTTAATCACCTGTGGAAGGTTCGTTAAGCGATTATTTCCCAGATCAAGCGTTTGCAAATTCTTCAAAAGGACGATGTCTTGTGAGAGAAACGTGATCTGGTTCGAGTTGAGCTTTAGATGTTCTAGCTTTGATAGATTAAACAATGCCATTGGAGTATTGTCCAGAAGATTCTTGGAGACATTCAGGTATTTTAACCTCTTCATGCCGGCTACTGAGAAGTTACGCAGGTGATTTTGTGATACGTTTAAGTAACAAAGATTACTCAACGTTTCTGGCAATGCCTCAAGATAATTCTGCTGTGTGTGGAGAACTTTAAGTTTCAAAAGTTTACCTAACTTTGATGGAAGATCAGTCAATTGATTTGCAGCAAGATTCAAATATCGCAACTCTTTCATTTGACAAACAGCAGACGGGACCACTTTTAATCTGTTCAAGGCCAGATTCAGTTCTTTCAAATTTCGAAGATTTTCAAAATCTGGCGCAAGGCTTAAAAGCTGGTTACCGCTCAGATTTAAAATTAGAAGGGATCGTATACGACAAACTGGCATTGGCAAATGTTCAAACAAGTTGTCGGACAAGTTCAGATGGCATAATTTATGAAGATTCCCCAATGAAAATGGCAAATACCAAAGCTTGTTCCCATGAAGGTCAAGGTCGCGTAAATTTTCCAGGAACCCTATTTCATTGGTTAAACTTTCCAGCTGATTATGACCTAATTTAAGAATTCGCAGGTGATTTAGTAATCCGAGATTTACGGGCAAGCTTGTGAGGCGATTATTTTCTAGGTCAAGGTCACTTAAGTTCGTGCAGTTCACGAGCGTTTCAGGAACACAGGTCAGAAAATTGTTACTGGCTATCAAAACTCGTAACTGCCTTAGCGATGATATTGATTTTGGAAATTCTCTCAACTTGTTTGAAGATAATTTCAGCACTTGAATCTTCGGACAGTCAAATAATTCCGTCGGCAAAACTCGGAGGTCTTGACCATTCAAGTCTAATTCTACCATTCCGGTTTTGTTATGCACAATATATGACCTCAGCTGTGATGTATCCATCATTTTAAATCTGTGTCAAACTTCCCTCAAAGCAGTGATTACAAAATCTTTTAAAAATCTCTATTAGAAAATGTTAAAAGAATACAGGAAACCTATGTTTGTTCATTGTGGTTTTTAGGTACTTAGGTTCTTTCTAGATTGTTTCCTCCTATCTCTTTGTATTCTGTTTCTTCCTGTCTTACTAGGCCATTCTTCCTGGCTCTTTCTGAACCGTTTCTTCCTGGCTCTTTCTAGACGGCCCAGTGTGCCTGGTCTGTTACTGACTACACACTATGCCTGAAATATGTGTAGTTAATTTAGCTTTGAAGTTGTCTATTAAACTTTAATGGCATTGAGAGAGCAGATGGGTAAAGCATTTCAGTTGCTATATATGTGAAGAGCTCCTCATTAATATAATTAAAAACACAACAGGCATCTGGTATGAGCTACAGCAACATGTCTGGGTGGTTAATCATTACTGTAGCCGCACAGTGGCTCAGTAGGTTGTACATTGGACTAATGAACCTTATTCAATGTACTACAGTAACCGTGCCTTGGCTCATTGGTTAGAGCGCTGGACTGCTGATCCTCCTTAGATGTACCTCACAAGTTCAAGTCGCACAGTGGACCTCAGGTATATGAGGGAGCCACATCTTGTGACTCTCGGCTATTGCAGGGGTGCTTTTTACAAGGTTTCTTATCGGTTTTCCACCGTATTAAGTAAAGCAGAGTAAGAAGTGGATAATCCGTAATCCTATAAGTGAAATACCCTTGAGTATGATGTTAAACACCAATAAATTTTTTTTTTTAAATGTATCACCTGTATCATGTTTGAGTTGGTGACATTAATTTGGCATATCGCTATTGACCGATGTTCCTCTCACCTATGTGGATCAAGGGGTCGTGTCTGCATTTTTGCAGTGCTCAAAACATTTTGTGTGTGAGGAAGTTTCAGGAGTAGGGGTGGTTTCATCCACCATTGGAGCTGGCGCCGCCCCCATTTAAGTAAAGTTCATTTAAGTAAAATAACCTTGGGTACAGCGGAAAAACCGGTTAAACAAATAATAAAAAATGAGGCCGCATCAGTGGCTAATGGTTCATTGGTTAAAACATATAGCTTTAAAACAGAGGTGTAAATCTTCCGGTTTTTGCCTGATTTCAGGTTTTTTCTTCAGGTTTTTTGTCTGATTTCAGGTTTTTTGCTCACTCTTGCTGGAAAAAAAAGGGTCTTCAGGTTTTCTATCCAACATCTGTTTACACCTCTGTTAAAAACAATGTTCCTTTCACCAATGTGATTCAATTCCTCCTTAAGCTATACTCAAATATTCCTATATGTGAAAGTTGCTGGTGACATGCTTGACACAGGGTGGTTTCCTCCACCATTAATACTGGCAACTCCATCCCATATGAGTGGAATAACCTTGAGTATAAAATATAAGTACAGAATAAAGCACCCAACAAACAAAACAAATGGGATATAAATCACAGTTCTGGGCCTCAATTGATTAGTTCTAGATGTGTTAGTTAATTAATTAGCACCTGAGCTGTAATGAATTACCTGTCTTATTAAATATTGACAACCAGAGATTAGGTACCTTCTGTTAACTGTGTACATCTGTAGTAAGTCTGCACAAATAAGACTGTATAGTGGACAGTATTGATTGGGTCAACTTTAAATAGATTGTTGAATAGGGGGAGCAGTCTAGAGTCCTTGGCCTTCTTGTTACTTGTTATACGCTGGTCATTTATAACATAATGTATTATGGTATTGCCTTAATCTGTCTGTCCATCCATTTACTTACGACCTTTTAAAAGTGGAGAAAACAAAAAAGCAGAAGTCATCTTCATATGATAGTCATGTGGTTTACAAAACTGGTTCTAAACATTTTTTGTGATACTAAGTTTTCTACCTATTGTCCCTTGATTGACCACTATATGGTTGACTGGTAATACCAGATTGCTTTTACTAATATAACTCGACATTTAACAAGTAAATATATAATAAAATGTTCTGTAACAATTGTATGTAGTGTTAGCATGTGTGTTAGAATCGTGTGCACATTTCGTTTTGCTAGGTTTGAAATTGGATTTATGTGGGTTGTTTATCTGTGAAAGAAATAATGAAATGAAATATGGCGTTATCAGACCACCATATGGTATAGTCATTTTTAAGACATTTTTTTTTAGCAGAAAACTAAGAATCACACCCAAAAATTTATACAGCTCGATAGGGTCTATTGTATGAAGATGCCTTTTTTTTGTTTTCTCCTCTTTTGGTGCAGGTGGTTGGTGGGAGCTTCGTGTTGCCCTGGTGCTCTCAGAGCTAAGGGACAACAAGAAGCTGTTGTGGCGTTCTGTAATGTCCTGTGATTGTCTTGTATCTTGTCATCCTTTGTTGACAGTGGCGTCGGCGGTGGTATCCTTCACCCATTAGGCTGGCAAGCCATCATGTGAGTGCAAAAACCTCAAGTACGACATAAAACCCCAATCAAACAAAGAAACCTTTTTTAACTTTAAAAGCAGGTGGCTGCTATCTGAGCTAAGGGCAGCACAAAGCAGATTTGTTGTTGCGTGTTGCACTGGAAATTTGCACACTGTCTCCCTGCACCATGTTTTGCATCCTGTATTTGTCCTGTATCTTGTCATCATTTGTCCTGTATTTTGTCATCATCTGTTGCCAATGACATTGAGGATAGTTTGCCTCTCTCATTATGCTGACACGCCATCATATGAGGGAAATATACGTATGGCGTGAAACCCTAATCAAACAAACAAACCAAACACTGATTCTGGCTTATTTGTATTTCACAAATTTAAAAATGCTCACAGGCGGTTGGACGGAGATTCCTCTTGCCCTGGTGCTCTCAGAACTGGGGGGCTACATGGAGCTGATATGTTGTGGCGTCCTGTGGTTGTCTTGCATCTTGTCATTGTTTGCTGCCAACGGCGTCGGGGTGGTTTCCATCACCAATTGGGCTGGCACGTACAGCGTAAAACCCAAATCAAACAAACAAATAAAAATGCACACTCTCTGGCTTTCAGAACTATACATGAAGTTAAGGGTGCTTAGGTTTTGGCAGTGTCGTGGACCAACCTTGGCGGCAGCACCCAAAGACATCATACAGAACGTTGCCAGTTATTTTACAATAAAATAATCCTCAGTCCAAAAACCTAGCAACAATGCAAAATTTTACTAAATTAATATAAACAAATAATTTATTTTTATAAGTTTTGGTAGAAATTTTTTTTTTTGTGCTGTTGTTACTATGGTAACAACCTTGAATACACACACAACACAAGTTGCAAGCTACACAATTGGTCACCTTCAGGTCAATTAGCGAAAACGCTGAAAACACAGGCAACACAAACAAAATGTAAGCACCTCCGGATTTGACCTTGGCTACAGAGACTCCAGATAAAGTACGTTATTTCCTTCCAGGGTGTAGTGGTTCAGTGGGAAGTGCATTGGCCTTCTAATCCCCCTTCTATGTACCTGCACCCTCTGTCTAAGGGCAACATGTTCGTAGCGTAATCATGCTGTCTTTACTAGGCACTGGAGGAACATTATTTTCCAACAGAGCAAAAAACTGAATTTATGGTTGTGTTAGGCGTTGGAGTACACTGCTGGGATACAAGTGAAATAGCATTGGGCATCAAACACATATTAACCAATCAATCTATGTACTCGCACAGCGGATATGGTTCAAAACCGTATGTCGACCCTGGCTATATGAGGGAAGTTAACCAGTGGTTACAGCGATCGCAGGGTGGTTTTACAAGGTGCCCTCTCAGTTTTTCACCAAACACTGGCAAATGCAATGTCAACATATCGGTGGAATATCCTTGAGTACAGTGTTAAACACCAATCAAATAAATGAATATTTTTTTCCCAAGTAGATTAATAATAATGATAATAATGTATATTTCAGATGCGCGGAAGCAGACACAGATGGCTGCCTTATCTAAAGAGAGGGACAGTCTGAAGACTGCACTGAAAACATACAAGTCACTGTTTAACACCACAGATCAACTTATCATGGAACTCAAAAGTAAGAGTTTCTACATCTTATTCCGAGCTACTCTTCATAACAACCCTTGGCGGACCGTGCATCTTGAACCAGAATCCACAGCTACGTAATTTATTGGCTGGATTGAAACTTGTAGGCACCTATCAGTGGCTTGATACTGACAGACTAGCAGAGACTTTCTACTGCCAGTTTATACATCTGTTTATTCACCAATTGCTGTTACGGCTTTGTGTTAATTCTCAACCAAATTCGGAAGGTTGTATACCTTGCAAATTTTATGTTCAGTAATCAAATCGAGCAGCATAGGTTAAACCTTTATGGCCACACTGTATGTAATCGCATATGTGATTGGTTGGGTCAAATTGCAACAGGGTGAAATTAACTGGAATCTTGATTGCTTTACTCAACAGAGGGCGTAACTGTATGTATATTGTGGTTAGAGAAGCTCGCTCTGCCAAGGGTTATAAGAAAGAGCAGCTCGGAATAAAACCCTTGGCTAGCAAAGATGGAGTTTCTGTGGATTTTCTTTGGTATTTCCTCATTTTGCTTATTTGGATGACATCAAGAATTTGTGGTAGATACTAACAATACATTACTAAAGGGTGTGACATGCACATGATG
>JAUELC010248927.1:0-10448 GCA_031471745.1 Cryptochiton stelleri | reverse complement strand
TGGGGGAAAGGAGATTTAAATCGTTTAAATCAACTTCGAAATTTGTTTTTGTGTGTAAGTAGATGACGTAATCGGATCTACATTAAACTTAAATAACACACATAGAAATGTATTTAATTTACACGCAGTATGCATATTTACTAATGACACCTACATGTACATCAGTTTTGGAATATGTGTATATATATATATTTACAATCTCCTTGAAAGAGAGAAGGAAAGGATATATAATCGAGAAAAAGAAAAGAAGAAATAGAAACAAGCAATCTTTACACAAACAAATAAATATAATAAATGGAACTTAATGAAATATGGTGTGAGAATAAAATGCAAAAATTCAACATTTTTTTATGTTTCGGTCTCATATATTTGGCAATATTAACTGGAAGTAGACGATATCTGTCGCGCGTTATAGTGCAAATACAGAACTATATTCCATTGAAACTTCAGTAGTCTACATCAAGCAGTTTTTGATCAGGTGACCATTGAAAAACGGCATATTTTGAAAATATAACTTTGTGATAAAACAAATTAATTTTTAGTAACTCTCCATAAAATTCTGCATCTGATAATATAAATCAATAACCAAAGATAATAATATTTCGACCACGTGACTTCGTTGATCGCTTGACCAATCATATCTTCATTGTCTTGTGTATACTTATCAAAACTATTTTTTCAAACTTGATCAAGCTAAGTTTGGACAAGACATTTTATATATTGCGTCGATTACCCTCGCATGCATTCTTGTGCCAAATCGCCTATCTCCGGTAACTTCCGTACCCTTCGATTAATACTTTTGTGTATTGAATGACCATTTTTCTGGCCGTTGGTGTCCAATTTGGCGCTAGAGGCAAAACTTGCATCTCCTGGAGATAGACGTATCCTATATGACATCAGGTGCATACCACACCAATGTGAATCAAAATAGAACAGGTAACAGCAGAGAAAATGAGAAAACAAAAATAGAACATTAGGTCCAATGAACCAATTACAACTGGGAAATCAAGTCACGTGAAGAGTTAAAATGGCGTTATAGGTCGATTAATGTCAAACATCAGGGAATGGGTAAACTCACCTAACAAACATTTAAAACACCAGGGAATGGGTAAACTCATCTAAAGATCATTGGAAACATCGGGGAATGATTAAACTCATCTAACAAACATTGAAAACACCAGTGAATGGGTAAACTCATCTAACAAACATTGAAAACATTAGAAAATGGTTAAACTCATCTAAATAACATTGAAAACATCGGGGAATGTGTAAACTAATCTAACAAACATTGGAAACATCAGAGAATGGTTAAACACATCTAACAAACATTCAGAACATCAGGGAATGGTTAAATTCATCTAAAGAACATTGAAAACATCAGGGAATGGTTAAACTTATCTAAAGAACATTGAAAACATCAGGGAATGTGTAAACTCATCTAAAGAACATTGAACACATCGGGGAATGGGTAAACTGTTCTAATCATTGGATTAAGAAAGTGAGCCTTTATAAAATAAACGGCTTGTGACAGACAAAGTTTTCCAGAAGTAAATTCATAGTTGAACTCACCAGAAAGCTGTAGGTATATGTTTACAACATCCAATTTGCTCTAGTTGGGACCAAATAATTCCACTGTTGATCATTATATAACCAACAGTACGTCAATCCTGGTCATTGAATATCAGTTTTTATTTAGACTATTCTTTAGATAATTATCACTTTTAAATCAGTTTAGAAGGGAGATAATGATGTGTGACACATTACAACAAGGAGTTCACCTATTTTTTACATTCTTTTCGGTATGATTTATCAGTATTACATTTCGTGCTCTAGGCATATCCTTAAATCCATCTGAATGCATTGGTATGGGTTGACCGTTTCGTGCTGTCCCATGCGTCTCATTCATTTCGTTAACCTCTGCACTTGTAACCGCTTTTGTGCATTGTCCGCGTGATTCGGCCATTTCGTACGTTTCTGCATAGCACTTCGGTTTGGTGTGTTATTACCAATTCATTTTGTGTGTTTCCTTGTCTTGGCCCCTCCATACGTTTCTGCATAGGACGTCATTTTGGTGCGTTCACAGAAGCGTTCTGGCCCTTGTTAGAAAATTACTTTTTCAAAATGGATTTTAGCGCCATTTAAGTTAAGGCACAAGACGAAGCATTTTTGTCTCAGGCTAAGGTGGTAACTACAACCAATTTGCAAATACAGTCAAAATCTGAAACAAAATGCTGATACATTGAAGGCTACGCAAACCGAGTGCAGTCATTTAATGCACAAAGATTCACACAGAAATGTTCCACAACCTCTAACATATTCAAGAAATTGTTTAAAGGCCTTGGACAATGTATTCAAACAACGTAAATATGCGATAGACCGATTCCTATAAAGCAAGATATTTAGTTATGTAGTTGACAAGCCACGCCCAACTTTTTGTCTGGGTCGTTTAATTTGGTGAAAATTGCTTTGACTAGACGATTTCCGTCTCCTGAATTAAGTTGGGTAATTGATTCACAGATATATAATAGGAAACAATTACCAGGTGAGCCTTATAAACATATACCAATATAACACTTCCAAGGTTGGCCTTCCCAGTAGAAGGTCCGACAGTTGTCTGCAAGTCTTTCAGAAGTTGTCAATTACGTAGCTCATGCGAATTTTATAAATGGCAGCATTTTTAACTTCTCTAGTCACATTTAGAAGCAGGAATAGTAACATAATAAGGCTTTTATGTATTTACAACTCCTGGATTTATTAACGAGCAATGCCTCAGTGCAGACACCTAGCACCATTTTCAAGCTTCATCCATAAAAATCTTGTTATGTAACTTTATACTGATTTAAATTCTGACGTTTGGATGTTGATACTAATTTATAACATTAATGGACAGTATAAATCGAATTAAAACCAGTCTGACTAACTAAACAAATATAAAACCGATGGAAGCTATACACATTCGGAGATCTAAGCAAGAAATCAACCGAGGACCATGGGATTCTTGGTGCCAAGGAATCAGCTGCTTCCTTGCTAAACTTTTACTCAGGTTTCTATCGCACGTTTCGCAGGACCATCTTGAAAACTTGAACCATAGGGTGTATATTGTCGCGGTTACGCACGTACCATATAAGTGAACTAAAATGATCCGGATCAGGGCCTGATCCTTTTAGCTCACTAATAAATGGCCGTTACAGAGTACTTTTGTCCATCCTGCCAGCTCGCTGCAAGGCGGTGTCGTGCGAAACTTTTCACAGTGCCAGCTTGCCCAAATAAGTTACGTCTACATGGAATGCACACAGTATTTTGAGAAGGATCCACGACAATTGCTCCGGCGACAATTGCTCCAGCGACATTTGCTCCGGCGACTATTGCTCCGGCGACAATTGATCCGCGACAATTGCCCCGACGACAGTTGCTCCGACGACAATTGCTCCGGCGACATTTCCTCCAGCGACAATTGCTCCGCGAGAATTGCTCCGACGACAGTTGCTCCGACGTCAGTTGCTCCAGCGACATTTTTCCGATCCCAAGATTGACCACCTGTACTGGGTATCATCCCTGGAAACAATTGCCGTCGGAGAAATTGTCACCGGAGCAATTGTCGCTGGAGCAACTGTCGTCTGAACAATTGTCACGGGAGCAATTGTCACCGGAGCAATTGTCGCCGAAGCAAATGTCACTGGAGCAATTTTTAGATCGGCAATCGGCTAGTTTTCTTTTAAAGGAGAAAAAGGGGAAAACAACTGATCCGGATGGCTTTGATTTAATTTCATGGGTCAAAAACAGTTGTTTATTCCGGTCCGGATTATTTCTCTTCAGCTTTTTTATCGTTCGTGTAAACGCAAAAATAAATCTGATCCGGCTCAGACTCACCAACACTGACATGATATCATAAAGATACGGTGTGTAACTTTGAATCAGACTGCTTTCAATTCAACAAACTGTATTTTACGAACTATAGAATCAGCTGAGAAGACGCTCTTTAATTGAGGTGAGGAAGCTTGGGGTAATTTATTTATTTGATTGCTCGTGTGATTGCTCATTTGATTGTATTGTGTTGTTTTGTATTGTATTGTATGTTTTGCCCTCTAGCTCAGGGAGCTTTGTTAGTATATAGCACTGGAGTAACATTTATTTTCACACAGAGCATATTAACACTTCAAATTTTTATGGTAGTGTTAGTGTGCCTGTTTACTGTTCGGGTACACCGCCGTCATATAAGTTAATACTCTTGCGAATGGCTCAAAAGACTGTAACGTCCCGGAATGTAATGAAATCCCGGAATGTAATAATTATAACACAGCATATTATATTTGTGTAAATTATGACAAACAATACCACAAAATATTACTTCTGCCCGGTCATATTTCAATTAAAAATCGTTAACAAATGAAAAAAAAATCTTCACATTTATTCATTATTTCAAACTTTGTGTCATTTTAAAAGGTTGGTTTTCCAGGATTTATTGTTTGCAATGTTGATAAGCATTGCGCAGTTGCGACTATTATTATAAGTAGGTATTAAAAATATTTGCCAAAGGACTTTATACAAGCCGGACAAATTGATAAAAACAAATTATTTATTTATTTATTCAATTCATAACCAACGGACCGAAGTCTAATTACAGGTTACTTAAAACCCTATATACAGTAATAAAAAAACAATAATATTAAATACATAAATCAATTATAAAAATTGTATGTAATCATATATATGTATCATACAAATAAATTAAATAAAATTGAAATCGATTATAGTTGTTGGAGAATGCATGACAATCATTTAGAATTTAACTTAGATGTATTAAGAGAAAGATAAACTGGTGACTCACTTCGTGTTCAACGGAGATTTCCGAATCTAAGCTCGTGGGTATTCCCGGGCCATCTTTCCTCTGATCGCGGCAGGAACTCCTGTTTTTGCGGGATTAAACTGTACAGAGCAGGCTTGAGAGAAACATGATAGCGCGTACATACCATAGAGGTGAAACCTTGCAGAACATTCCCGAATAAAGATTAGAATATAATTAACACAAACGACCGATTAAAATGACGATCTGACACGCCAGCTGGTAGATTTGTAGTACATATTAAGAGATGACGCAACAACACTTAAAATCAGGTTCAGCTTCTTCACTATCAGAACCAGCGTTACTTCTTCCTATTAAATCATAGTACCCTCTTCCGTCTGTCCCTCTTAATGTTGCTGGCTTCCTGGTAATGGCTATTGATCCTTCGTTACGCTGCCGTGAAGTGGAGTGCGTTCTGGATGTATTTGTCGCCACAGGGCTATTTTCTTTATTTTGTTTTTGTGCTTTGGCTAACGCACCATTTCGTTTTGAATGCCAAATTCCGCCTGGATAACCACGCCGTACACGGATACTCGTTCCAGATGTTTCCGTAGTAAATTTTTTCAAATCTGCCTCTGTAGGAGTTACCACTGTTACGACAATCTCCGAGCTCCCTCCAAGCCGTTCAAACTCTCTAAACACCCATAAACGCCTGTTGTCCAAACTCCACCAGAAACGATCACCTTGAAATACCTCCATGCGCCTGATGTTCTGTATTTGAAGTCTACCATCGCAAAGTTCGTCCAAGGTTTCGCCGATAAGCTTTCCGTTTACAAACGAATTTTTAATCGACGATTGGGTCCACCGAATATCAGATGGTTTCATTGTGCGTGTCATATGCCCCATAATTCTGAAAACAAAAAAAGGTTTAATGAAATAATTCCCACATAATTGAGATGTAGGAAGACTTTAGTATGCAGAAACAATATAAGACAGTACAGGGTAATTCCCATGGTCTCAAGAAGAATAAGCTACGTTATTAGTTTGAATTCATTCGAAGATTTCGTGTTTAAGTAAATGTGTTCACAACAAATACACGCGTGAATATCGTAAAATACGTAACAGCCTTATTGATGTGGGTATTGGAGTGCCTTATGCGGTGAAATGCAACCCCATCCGTCTTCTTAAATTGTTAAAGTGAATCAGTGAAATTGTTTTCATGTGATTGTATTCACAATAGTAGTATATACGGAGCATCTGAGTTAATATCTGCACTCAATGACCTATCTTTGCTACTATTTATGTACTGGAGGTACCACCACGGTACCTCCTGTACATAATAAGGAAGCCTGCTCCTCCATACATATCAAGGTAGGCTTTGCTACTATTAATGTATGAATAAGGGAGGCTTGTTACTTATTATGTTTTGGCGGTACAATGACCCTTGACCTATGGTTGTACAGGTGGCGCCAGTGGTATGATGACGTATTGGGTGATGACATCATAGTTATGAAGTCATGGGTGATGACGTCATAGTGATGCCGTCATAGTGTCTGGCTTGCTCTGGTTTGTACATAATGAGAAAAGCTTGTTACGTATTATTTACAGGCGTTGCCATGACCTTTGACCTTTGTGACTATGGTTGTACAAGTGGTGCCGGAAGTGTTGTGGGTTGTCTTCCCACGATGCTTGGCGCGAGTGATCTTGCGAGACGTGGCGAAAATTAGCGAACGGTGGGAACCGCTTGCTCCTCCATACAGAATAAGGAAGGCTTGTTACTTAATATGTAATGGTGGTACCATGACCTTTGACCTATATGACTTTAATTGTACAGGTGGCGTCAGTGCTATGATGACGTCATGGGTGATGACTTCATAGTGATGCCGTCATAGGGTCTGGTTTGATCTGGTTTGTTGATAATAAGTTAGGCGGCTCCGGTTGTACAGAATAAGGAAGGCGTTGATCTCCTTATATACTAATGGGCACAAGGGTTGTTTCAAGTGTGGGGCTTAAATTAGGGTGAGAGTAGTGTTTTGGGTTGTATTAATTCTAGGAATGATTGTCCCCCGGACAGAACCGACTACGCGGCTGAGAGGGGTGTTAGTGCGTATAATGCATTGACTCGCATGTTGAAACGACTAAGAACCGCTAAGCTATGTCTAAAAATAGCTATGGTATAGCCGATAAGTCAAGACCAGGGTTACCTTCCCTTTGCTCTTGGATTGTATCACTTCAACATCGATAGAGATGTACTACGCGTCCGCAGACGAAGGTCGAAGGTTACTTCATGGAGCTGTCCAGGGGGAGAGGTCTTCCAAACAACGTGGTATTGATCCGATAAGTTGTAGTTGCTGTGTATAATCTGCCTGTTATTATTATGATGGGGTTAGCTCTGTTGGGCTTGTTTTGTACAGATTCCACTGAATAGCCTAAAACGAAACCCTATGATTTTAAAAAATGTGATCTCGCTTACCTGCCTTCCAAGTGTAGGGGCAAAAAAACCCACAGTATTTTGAGCCCCAATGTTTGTTGACCAATGTTTATGATTTATGATAGTATCTCCACCATCTAGGCTATTCATTTTAATCTCGCCGTATATCAGTCTTTTCTAACCTGTATAAGAATCACAACCTGTCTCTACCTACCAGCCAATCCCAACGAACTCGCCGTTGAATGGTTCCAATCTTCATCCAGAGTTGTCGTTCCTTATCAATCCATTGACCTTTGCCAGCTCTTCTGTGCTCTGAGATTGATTGCGTGTCTGGTTCAAATCACGATTCGACAGTACTCCTCGAGATACGAATGTCATTATAATACTAAAATAATAATTATTTTATATGTATATATGTGAGTTGAATAGCGGAACTAAAGTTTTTCCAAGAATCTTGGAATTTCCGATTCTGAGACGTTGGCAGAGGTCAGAGTGGATTGAAAAGGAACGACAACTTTGGATGGGGATTTGAACCATAAACACTTGACCAACAAATACTGGGCTCAAACTACTGTACTCCTGAAAGTCAGGTAAGTGACATCCCATTTTAAAAACCATAGGGCCTCGTTTTTAGGCTATTCAGTGGATTCCGTACAAAACAAGCCCAATAGATCTATTATGGGGTCTGGTCAAATAAGATCAGATATATGTACTGTACAAAAACGCCCACAAGAGGCCGGGTACAACAGCGTACCTTATTAACTAATTAATAAAACAAAGAATCTATGAGAGCCGTGAAAAAGCCGTTATTAGATAACAGATTTTAATTTCTAGTTAAAGCTCTGAATTGTCATTTAGATGTTATATAGGATGTATGCAGGTAGCTTACACAAAGAGGTGTTACAGGACTACAGGTATAAATAAATAATTTGTTAACTATATAGTGTAAAGTTGTAGTATGGTGTACATGATCTCTATCGATGTTGAAGTCATACAGTGCAACGGCAAAGGGAGATAACTCCGGTCTTGACTAATGGGCCGCTCCATGGCTATTAATATAGATATCAGCGTTGCTTATTTGTTTCAACCGTATTATATAGTTATAGTTATAAATAATCATAATATGCACTAACAATCGTCCCAGTAGTGTATACTGTTCAATCCGAGTAGCAATCATTCTTAGAATTCGCCAATCGCCAATCCCGTTATAATCGACGCCCATTTATATCACGTGATCGCAACCAGCCATGGTTAGACAAGCCGAGTGTCAAAATGGCGACAAAGCTAGTGTCGCTGGTGGATTTACCAAGGGACATATCCATCGATCATATAAAGGGTGTTGACATTTCCCTGAAATCTCGTCAGCAATGATTTAAATATTTTAGCGAAGGATATATTCACCGTGTAAAGAAACATGAAATAGAACCCTTCAAATCAGTGCGAAATGCCACAGAAGTCAAAAGAAAAAGAAAGCGCCCAATTCTGTCAATGTTGACATTTCCCCTGGTTAGATGTAGATGGCTCACTATTCATGTACTGCCGGGTGGGTATCAACGCTTATTTATTATTCAACACATTTCATTGAAAATGATAGTTCTGTAACTGTTCTTGTGCAGGCAATAATGTGTAACTTGTTCATTGTTATTACTTGGGGCGCTGTTATTTAAGTAGGCCTACCCTATTACCCTGATTACTATCGGTACAGGATTGACGTGCACGTAAATCCCTTTCTATCCTTTGCTTGGCCTTCATTTTGAACAGTCAGGCACTTGAATTGAAGTGTCATAAAACACCTGTGCCCCTACATGTATTTTTCAATAAATGTTGGGGTCGTGGGAAGGTTGAAGGGACTGGGTATATGGTACCATCCAAATGTCCGATATTAGTAAGTAAATTAGAAGTGTAGAGGGCAGTTGTAGGGAGCTTCGTGTTGCCCTTGTCCTCTCAGAGCTAAGGGACAACATGAAGCTGTTGTGGCGTCCTGTTATGTTTTGCGATTGTCTTGTATGATGTCTTGTCATTATTTGTTGCCGGTGGCGTCGGGGGTGGTTTCCTTCACACGTTGGGCAGTACGCCATCATATGAGTGAATTAACGTTAAGTACGGCGTAAAACCCCAAACAATCAGTCTTTTTTTATTATATTATAATCATTGTCGGGACTGACATTCAGGTGGAAACTGGTGATGACATGATTTCAATGTTTTTATTCCAGAGCAAGTGGAAACTGTTCGCATGTAGTAGGGTTCTTGCAGGGTTTACATAATTGGATGTTGATGGGGTTTACAGATATTCCAGACGAGCACAGCAGTAGAAGCTTACCGCAACACTTGAGTTTTCCAAGGGGTACACAAATTGAATCTGAAGCGGTACCGAGGATGGTTAATTGTTAAACCTCATGAAAACAGAAAGCAGAAGCCAGTTCAACACAGTATAAATGATTGCAGGTATTGCAGATTTATTATGCGAAATACTTGAACATATTTCATTGTTTGTTATATGCATTTTTTTTTACACTGATCATACATCTTTGTTTTTAAATTTTATATGCATTTAAACCAATTTTGTGTTTTATTATCTTTTGAGGTAAAGTACACATACAAACATAATTTTTGTCCCATTATGTTTTTGTGGTAAACATTGATCTTTGATCAGAACAATTTGTAATAACCATGCAAACAGCTGGTGTTTACATTAATGTTTTATTCAGGTACACTGATATTTTATGGCATTGTTGAGTGGATAGGCCTACATACTTGTGAAGCTATGATTTTGTTTCATTTTAAGTCTTTGAAAATTCATTAATCAAAAGTAAAACTAAATATTTAGTAGAACTGTAGTACTTATAAACTGAAAATGTATTTGTTACAGAAAAATATTGGTTGAAGCAAGAGATGTGGACTTTCTTCAGTCGTTACCTCTTCCGATAAGTTATCTTGCTAACAATCCCCGTCGAAAAGTTACAACCAACCTTGGTGCTGTTGGTATTGGTAGTGGATTAAGTACACATGTATGTAAATTCTAAGAGAATTATAATTAAATTACTCAATATGTTTTTAATATTTATATAGAATATGAAGCACATGAAATAAAACAAAAGAAATTTATAACAATTTTGTTGTAACTGTTTAAACTACAAGTAAACCTTTATATTTTTTATCTCATCTACTAGTACTAACACTGATAACTAAATACATATACAGTCTAGGGTATAAATGGTACAGAATAAAGGTACA
>JAUELC010248926.1:0-16671 GCA_031471745.1 Cryptochiton stelleri | reverse complement strand
TGTTGATATGGATCTTGTCCGGCCAGATCTTGTCTGGGCCATTTCACGCTCAACTCCACCCATTTACCCACATTGTCCGTGTAGATTAAATAAGAGGTAATCTCACTTAAAAACTCATCATTTTAAACCACATTTGTAGCTGGAGGTTTCTTCGTATAGCCTGGAGACACTGACTTAGTTATAGCGAATCCTCTAAAAAAAAAACGTATCCGCCAACTTCTTGAACGGAAAGAGTCGTTTTCTTTTTCACGTTGTCAGATAGAGACAGTTTTATTCCCTGAAATAATCTGAAGTATGGCATAATATTAACTGATCAACAACACAAGCATAGGCTTTGATTTTTGGGTTGCAACACACGATCATACAAAAAAGGAGGCCCTATCACATGTTTTTCATTTAACTCAGCTGAATGAATGAAAGAATATCATTTAATTTTATTTCTACCAGAAAACAAGCAAAATAGGAATAAATGCAAGAAAAAATATGTAACTCATTATACATAATAAATGAATAGTTATAATATTTATGGGGGGGTTCAGAAGCTCCAGGGGGGGTATTTTATCTCATTAAAATTAGTGAAGTAAATGTGAACTAAGATTTAGTATAATTCATATGTGAAAACAGTATAAATAGTAGTTAATCTGTTTGTATTGTAAATGAATAAATCTGTACAACTTATGGGTGGATGGATGGATGGATGGATGGATGGATGGATGGATGGATGGATGAATGGATGGAGGGAGGAAGGGAGGGAATGAATGGATGAATGGATGAATGAATGAATGAATGAATGAATGAATGAATGAATGAGGCTATAACTGAAACTATAAGGGAATTGCCATATCGCGTTTCTGAGATTGTTTCGTTCAGTCGAGCTCATTATATTTAATACGTCCGTTGATTTGTTACCTCTCCGATACTTTATTTCTATTTTGATGTGACGGTGGACAGGATCCTAAGGAAGCCATTTAATTAATACCCCAGGGAGAGACTAGTCTTTAAACTTCCGAAACAAGACACTATAACACCTGAGACTCTATTATCAGCCAATCAGAGTTAAGAATAAACATGTCTGCGAGACACATTGCACGTTGAGATATCTATTTATAATTCCTCCCCGCAATATAACACTGATGGTGTATAATTCACTGTGATCTACTACACTATATTACGTCTTGAATTCTAGAAGAGCACCGTTAAACAAGGAGTTGGTGCATTTTTCAATAAACAGAGGCAATGATTTGTTAGCGTTGAATTCAATGCTTGTGAATTTAATGTTGGTGTTTTTTCGATAACCTTTGATCACGATAGTGTCTGTTGTTTGAACTAAAATATGTCCATTCTTGAAGCAAATCGCCTATCTCCGGTAACTTTCTCACCTTCGATTTGCGGTTTTGTGTACTGAATGGCCATTTTCAATGTCATTTGCGCCATATTTGGCATCGGAGGCAAAACGCATCCCATGTAGATAAAGGTATACTATAACATTAAGTGGATATCGCACCAATAAAAGCAACATAGAGCAGGTGACAGCAGGGAAAATAGGAAAACAAAATAGAACTATTTATCATAACATTATAGAATCAATAAAACATCATAGAATCAATAAAAACACAGAACTTAAAACTTAAACCAATCATAGAATCAATAAAAACACAGAACTTCAAACTTAAACCAATCGTAGAATAAATGAAACAGAACTAAGACCCAAACCAATCATAGAATCAATAAAAACACAGAAATTAAAACCCAAACCAATCATAGAATCAATAAAACACAGAAATTAAGACCTAAACCAATCCTAGAATCAATAAAAACACAGAAATTAAGACCATTTTCAATGCCATTTGCGCCATATTTGGCATTGGAGGCAAAACGCATCCCATGTAGATAAAGGTATACTATAACATTAAGTAGATATCGCACCAATAAAAGCAACATAGAGCAGGTGACAGCAGGAAAAATAGGGAAACAAAATAGAACTATTTATCATAACATTAGGTCCAATACAACTGGAGCATCAAGCAACGCGAAGGTCGATTGAGCAGCTGATGGCTCGGCGGCCTCGCTTTGGCTATCACTTATTCATTAAAATGTCTAGACATTAAATATACAAGTTCCATCACCTAAGTGAATCAATGAACCTTTTTATACAAATGAATTTGAAATATATCGTGCAATTATGTGAGTAACGGTAATAACACGAACATGTAATACTATTTTGCAAACTTTGTTCTCGTTTGTCTGGGGTTTTTTTTGACAACCGTAAAATGCGATATTAAAAAAAGATATGTTGTAGGCTTGAATCAAGCCTATTCATCACTTATTCTATCCTCAAAAAACATACAGATAAAAGTATTAAATAACATTTTATGTGAAAAGGAACAAAATACACATTTTTGTAACAGAAATTATAATATTATCAAAAATAATGATATTTTACAACATTCGTTTAATATATATATCTATATATGAAAAAAACTTGTCTCTGTGAGTTTATCTAGAACATGAGATGAATTATCGATTTTTGTAATTAATCGTCATCCCTGTGCCAGTCTGATTATCTTTAGAAATATATAAATCTTTTAATATAAGACCATTACTTAATTAATATTTGTATATTCTTCCTGCTATTTAATTTTCATAGATAAATTCCTCTGAAAGGAATGTAGTTTAATTCAAATGCCAATGAATTATCTCTTGTTTTAGATAAATTGTCAGAGACAAGTTTTTAAATTGATATTAATCTCGAGTGGTAATGGATAACCTTTATACATATCGAGAGAATGCAACATCTATTTATAAATACCAGCAGTTATTGGCAAGATATAGATAATTACAAATGACATATATGTAGCATACATGTGTACTCGGTTTATATATAGTCAAATGTATGCTGAACTATATACTCTTATAATCGTGTTGAAATGATATAGGAGAACCAAACCGAACCAAACCAACCATAGAATCCATAAAAACACAGAAATGAAAACCCAAACCAATCATAGAATCAATAAAACACAGAAATTAAAACCCAAACCAATCATAGAATCAATAAAAACACAGAAATTAAAACCCAAACCAATCATAGAATCAATAAAAACACAGAAATGAAGACCCAAGCCAATCATAGAATCAATAAAAACACAGAAATTTAAACCCAAACCAATCAAAGAATCAATAAAAACACAGAAATTAAAACCAAACCAATCATAGAATCAATAAAACACAGAAATTAAGACCTAAACCAATCATAGAGTCTATAAAACACAGAAATTAAGACTTGAAACAATCATAGAATCAATAAAAACTCAGAAATTAAAACAAAAACCAATCATAGAATCAGTTAAAACACAGAAATTAAGACTCAAACCAATCATAGAATCAATAAAAACACAGAAATTAAGACTTAAACCAATCATACAATCAATAAAAACTCAGAAATCAAGACCCAAACCATTCGTAGAATCAAAAAAAAAATCAGAAATTAAAACTCAAACCAATCATAGAATCAATAAAAACACAGAAGTTAAGACCCAAACCACTCAAAGAATCAATAAAAACATAAAATTTAAGACACAAACCATTCATAGAGTCAATAAAAATGTAGAAATTTTGACTTAAGAATAATACACATTCTGATTTTGGCTATTTGAGACAGAAGGAGTTAATTCTTAACTATTTAGAAGGCTAGTGTTTTTGGGGAGGCAGCTACATATTCACAACACTGGATGCAGTTTTTGCAGGACATTTCCTATTAGTCTGGATATTAAATCACTATTATCGGATGACATGGTGTCCTCTAATCCCGGATCAAATTTAATAGCGGTTTGATCAACTGACTCTGCTGTAGATGGTAAAGTGATAGGATGGAGAATTGATAGAAGTAAAACTCGACTTCTCCAAGACTTAAAGTCTTGATAACATTACTCGAAACGCCATTAACTTTGCCCCTTTAGTAATCCCTGGAATTGTGGCTAATCAGGGAAGTGTTCAATGAAAACTTGGCCAGGGTGACTGGATGAGAGGCTGTAATTGACATTATAAGAAGACCAGGGCTCCGAGCACATCACCAACAGTTTGAATTCTGTTAACATTCATAATCACAACTCCTTCACAATGATCCCGGTAGCGTTTCATTTACTCTGCCGTCTTCTAACACGGTTATCAACCGCTATTAATCAGTTCTAATTCATTCCCACATAGCTATATTACCAGCGAGACGGCCTCCAGATGCGATTAGCAAGAGATGAAAAGAAAGGAACGAAGATGTGCCCATAACGTTGAGGGAACGCCCAGGCAATTTCAACTCGATTGCCAAAATCAACAATTTGGAGAACGTCTTTTGACCCTCTTGAAGTCGACACGCAAACTTTTCAATGAACTCTTGACATCTAATATGGCCTGTATGCCGACAGCTTGTCACAGACGAGAGCTGAACACTTAAACCTATCTATAAGCCATTTCCTTTAAGGGGGTTTCCGAAGCGTGTTAATCGTAACGAAATATAACAATCCAATAAAGGCCTAATCGAATAAGGTAGCGAGTAAAACGACAGTCATTTGCTCAGTGTCAAATTCCTGATGATATTTACTGAACCCAATCCATGTAACACACGTCTTCAAAGTAAACACACAGCCCTTGGTTATTTCTCCACTACGATAACATTAATTCTTCACCAGGTTTAGTTATAGCTTTCCCCAAACTTCTAAACAGATTCAAAGATAAATTTACCATAACAAAGTGGATTTACACAAGTCTGGGATACAACCAACACCACAAACCGGCCCTTTATTACGATTCATCAGAATGCTTGTGTAACTCAAAGGTGGAAATGAAAGTTTGATGTAACGTTCTTTTTTGTCCAGAATCATTTTTAACGAAGGGCCATACCAATTAGGTCAGGAAGCTCAGACCAATAGGTCGCTGGCACCACAGCCTCATTCACAGTCTATGTACTATGGGATGTAGGCCCTATTGGTCAAAGATGCACGCCTCTTTGTACTAATGCTATATTAATAAACTCTCGTTAATGTATATGCCCCTCAACTCTGTATTGTTTCTTGAGTTTTTCGTAGATAATGTAAAGTCCAATATTTTTGGATGGGAGACTTTATTTTGGACGCAAAATTCCGCATGGAAATGAGAAAAAAAAACACAAGAGAAAGAAAGTGATACTTGTATCGCAGATAGTCTGTATAAATACAACACTGGAGAATGAGGCGATTCAGAGAGAGTCATTCTGGTTCCAACGAGACATGCTAACTCCGAGATCTCCGAGATCAAGCTCAAGGGACGCGAATAGACTGCGAGTGGACATCTTTTGGTTATTCAAGCGCTTTATACTCGTCGATTTTTGTCAGTTTTTCATGTAAAAGTGGTTAAAACAAATACCACAAATACTCAAAAGAGCAAAATATATAAACCAGTGCCCATGGACAGGGGCAACAGAAAGAACATACATCTGAGTATTTGTATACATCACGTGGTCTACCTTGTGCTGAGAATTGCGCGTATATTATGCGTGAGATATCTGGCGATCCAGCTAGTTTGCAAGGGCGACATCTCGGTTGAGAATGAGAATGAGTCCGTTAGAGTAATTAATCTCAGATTAACCGATTATTCTATAACTCTGAAGACACCGTCATTTAAATTATACCTTACATATTAAGGAAAAGTTCTATTCTCTGGAATTTTGTATTTTGTTAGTATCTTGTATCCAAGGGCAGCATGTTCCGAGCACCGTCATGCTGTCTTTACTTGGCACTGGAGGAACATAAATATTCCACAGCATTTTATGGTTTGTGATTATATAGTGTGGCTATTTTCTGTTGGAGTACAACGCCGTCATATAAGTGAGATACCCTTGAGTACGGCGTTAACGACCAATCAATCAAATCAATCATTCCCATGTCTTGCTTCAAAAAATAATTTTCTAAATATAAATACAAAAATATTATAGGCAGGACAACTGATTTATTTCTTTCGGGCTACTTTTCGATGGATGCACTCGCATCGTTGTCAAGATAGATAGTAGAGTTGTAACCCCTTAAATACTGTGGATCTTTGCTATCTTTCTCCTAGTTTTGAATATGATAATACCGACATGAAGCGGCTTAGTCAGACAAATAATCCAATAAATAAAGACGAACAACTTATATTAGTGTTATCCAAACCTTCAGGATTATATTATATATTCCATTTTCAAGATAACTTATTTGTGACTTTAATAGCCTTGTTAATTGTTACCTTGAAAATGAAAGAGATTCCCGAAGCTTGTATTTCAAAATGTGTAGGTAATTCCTCGATATCATTCAATAATGTGGTAATACTATTGGCAGGTAACTGTGAAATGAATCTTATTCATATTATAAAGTGATCCAAGAAGGAAGAATGGCTGAGTAGTCAGGGTGGCCGGCATTTCCGGTTGGCGATTTGCTGCCTGACTGAGGGTCGAGCGCTTGATTCTTGCCCAGGTCTCAGACTACAAAATGTTCTGAACTTGTATATGTTCAAACCAAAATAACAGACATACTGAACTAATAAAAGGTTTAAAGAAATGACATGTTTAACCGTTTCGTTGATACTGTCAACCTACTCCGTATCGTTAGTAGTGTTTATTCAGGTACGTAAAATATAGGCCTATAGGTAAAAGTGCTTTTGACCGTATACAGGTTAGTACGTACGGAAACCGGTAAGTGCCACTGAAGAGCCAACACTTGTATAAACATATCTCGTAATAGCAATGTGGTAATTACAAGTTGGTTATGTACAAGATAGGTTCATACAAATTCCGAAATAAAATATCAGACCGAAGAGAAATACATCATTGTGGATCTCTTCATTCCCAAGTAATTTACAAATATTAGTATTTTCCTTCTGTTATAGTTTTTTAATTCCATTTGATTGATAAAAAGTTGCTGGTTGAATGAACATCACCACATTTACCGAATATGTCAGATTCAAAAGCACGTGTAGACCTACAGTGAAATGCCTACAGTGAAACAACTAACCTTCTCAAGCAAATAAGTGTCAATTATTAATTTGACAGTGTATACTACAGATGAAATGTATATTAATACCTTATTGAACCATTGTATTCCGAGCTAATTCGAGGCTGTATGAGAACATCGAGAAGGGGTTTAAGGCGATTATCCAGTGCTCGTCTGTATGGAGCCTAATCCATACTCACAACAGGAGTTGGTAAGATCCTTTATATACAATGGTACAATGTTGAAAGAGACGGAAAACAGAAAGGATTTAATCTTTGATCAGTGGAGGATTTCACTCAGAGACCTCAGTGTTCTGTTACTTAATATAGGTCTATAAAGTCATTCTGAAAGGGATTTTTTTCCACTAACCCAGAACGCAAGGCAGGAATTAGATAATATCTGAAACAGATCAGATTTCCCTTTGTCCAGAAACGTTTCCAATAAGTCAAGTCGTACCGTTGATCTTAAAAGATTTATTTAATACCGCTACAGTGAATGGAAAGTCAGATAACAAGAAAGACGGAATGTGACTAGAAATAATAAAATATGCCACATAATCTACAAAGTAGTTAATGTAAGGAAGATCCATATAGTGTAACTGGTTAGATGAGGCTTGGATGCAGTCAATGCAGCCGTCAGCATTGAGGGGAAAGCTATAGTTGCTAGAGTCACCTCTCTTTCCTTCAATAAACAATACAGGCGTATTGAAATCCACAAAACAAATATTTCTTTACTTTATTCATGAACCAACTTTTATAAGTTCATTAAAGGCAAATAAGTCTAAACATAAATCATTTTTTTTAACAAATAATGCATTCTTTGTATAAATGGGGAAGACAAGCACATTTCAACCCAAACTTGTTGTTTTTAACCAATATGTTGATACGCATTTAGTTAATTAGTTAATTTTAAAAAAAAACCGGAAGTGACAGTTTTGTTCTCGATGAAGCGTCACTGCCAACAATAACGTCACTTCCGCTTTTTACATTAAACTAATTAACAGTTGTGTTTTCTCGGTTCTAAATGCGACATGGCTTCATCATGAACTTATTATTCTACACGTATATTTTGATAAATATTAAGCATTACGTCTATCAAAATGTACGTTGAGAATAAAAAAAATTGGGTCGAAATTTCCTGGTCTTCCCCTTTTGGTAGGCTAAACCGGAGAGATAGGGCCTAAAATCACCCAGTGTAAGAAATAAACTAAATATATAATATAATATAAGTCCTGGAAAAATGTCAATGTCCCCAAGTTTGGTTTGGACTTTTCTAAAACAATAAATAAATTCGATTTAATTCAGTTGATTTCTTGTCAGGAAATCTCTGGTGTGTCGGTGGAAAAGATAGACGATTTTATTTCTCAAGAGCAAATGCGGTGAATCAAAGTGAATGTAGAGAGTAATTTATCTCTTCTCGTTTACCCGGATGAGAGTAAATTAAACTGTTCATTGTAAATTGAGAGAAAATAATGGATATGCCATAAAAATTTGGTGTTATTTGTCACTGCGTGTGGTAGGATTTACTGACGGAAGTCTTCGATTTAAAAAACATAGCTTCAGAAATACCCATTTCATTTCGCTCTCTCTTTGGAGTGAGTAATAGATTTCCGCGGTGAATCTTTCTTTTCGTGTATAGTTTAGACGCTGTTGGACATAAGCCGACTGCGCCGTAATAAAGACGTTATTGGGTACCGGTAGTTTTTGTCTTGGGCTCACCGCAGAGAATTGGCAGGGATTGCGAATCGACGCGCCACAGATGCGACGAGTGTCCACTTCCTGCAAATGACAGATAAATACGTTTTGAGCGGCTGCATGGTGCGCGGACGGCGCTCTAATTGGCGCGAAGGGTAGACAAATCATCGCGAGTAGATGGTGAAACGTGGATTCTTTCTGAGGAACTCGCCAGTCCTCGTGTCGTTCCAAATGGCAGTTCAAACAGACCTTACTAATCCGAACCCTGGAGATTTCCAAGCATTGTTTCCAAGCAAAATAGAGAACAAATAAGTATCATTAGGTGTTGAGCAAGTTATTAATATCCTTGTGTGGAAATGATCAGTAATTGTGAGGAGCGGAAAACCACTCGGTCTCCAGCCACCCACAGATAATAGACTCGACGAGCAGGATAAGGTCTGAATCTTTGTAGCTCCGTGGACTTAACAGTTAAGCCGATCATTGACTTCGATCCCTTCAACTTTATTGTCTATCGAGTAATTCCACCAGCTATCTCAGGCTGATTCAAATACATTCGTGTCAGGTTTTTATCCTCAATTCTCTTGATTTTCTCAAGTTATAGGCCTATTTCTAAACACTGTCTTGAGGTTCTAAATCATTTCGGCCTACTCTATTACTGATATACATACCACTGTCAGCTTGGTTTGTCTGTTTTGAATTACACGAACAACAATTAAAGTTGACTGTATATATGACATTCAGATTTGATAAAAAAAATATGTTTCAAGCACAGGTTCATTAATAAAAATAATGATTCAAATTTAAAATGAAATGAAAGCTTATCCGAATCTTTATCTAAAGCCGAATATTACAATGAAATGAAATAAATACGTTAGAATCTCAGGCCCAATAAAACAAATTCTGCATTGCTATATTTTGGAAATGTTTAATGATTCAATTCTCCTGGAGCATGTATTCTTTTGTTTATATCTGTATTGCGTTTTGGATAATTGATACGGACCCTTATCTTGTATTGTGTACTTGGTATTTACTCTATTTGTTTGGTTCACTTTCTACGCCGTATATATACTCAAGGGTATGCATTCGATAGCGGTGTCCCATTGTAAGCAGCGAAATAATATACTGTTAACCAATGGAAATACACCATATTCTATTTGAAATAATCTTAAGTACGGCTTAAAACCCCAATCATACAAACAAACAAAGATTTTCGTCGTTTTAGATTCTCCTGTGTGTTCTATTATTTAGAATAACAATGGGTGTCTCCCCAGAGACCAGCTAGCCTGAGTGACAGAAACTTTCAACAATAAAAAATTGATACAGTTAGTAGTACATAGAAGTCAGTCAATGACAGGTGAAATGTAATCAGTGTTGCGGAATTGTTTATACATAACAGAAGCCATGTAAGCTAAGTGCTGTCAGCTGGAGTCAAGAAGCCCGGTACGACACCTCCCTCTTTCACATTATACTGACACCTGGCTAATCAGTCTTTGACAATAGTTTCTTTATTGTGGATGACGCCTAGAACAGATGCTAGTTCGGAAAAGTTTGAAGATTGAATCTCATACGGGCATCGAACCCACGATCCTCAGTCAGGCGCCACAGTTGGGCTGAGTGGTATAGGTGACAGAGTTTACTGCTGGGGATCTGACGTCTCACTGAGGATCGTGTGTTGGATTCCTGTACTGGTCTCAGCTAGCAAATCTTCTGAACTAGTTTATCTGTTCAAGCTCTGAGATATAGCGTTAGCTAATCATAACGAAAATATACGAATACTGATAATAGTAGATTTCTAACCGACACAAAATCATTGTAAACTGTCATTGCTGTTACTCTTTCGTCATCAGTGGAGAAGATACAACACATTCCGAAAACTCTTAAGGTCGGTTTCGACTCGGAAGCGAACCCTTGATCTTACGAGGCGGAGATTTCAACCATAAGACCATAGTACTAACTTAGATTTTCGCCCAGTTACTCTTTCTAGAGGCGAGGCACCTTGGAACATTCCTTCTGTATATATCTATCGATGGATTATTTCATTTGTTACATTATATAGGGGTTGGATCTTCAGAAAGAATAAGATTTGAATTGAGATTTCTCATATAAATTAAAATTATATAGGCCTAGATAATTTATTGCCAGCATGAACCTTGATCGTAATTTTCCACGCACTTGAATACAACGTTAAACATCAAATTGTCATTAAACAGTTAAGGCAGATTATTGTGGTAATAAATATCCTTTTTTGTGCTGAATAATTTCAATTATTATATCATGTTTTGTGTTTGCCTTTCTTTCATGCTATGGACATTTCCCTTCAGTCTGTGTTGACATGCCACGGTGACTTTGTTTTAATCGGATAACGATGGATTAATGGGAACTTCGTAATTGAATCACTCCAAAGTCAAATTTATGGGTTGTTACACACAATAGCTTTTACGTAATCTGTATAAATTATTGTTGTTAGTCGAATCTAATCTGCTAATATTCAATTACCTTATCAGGAATTTAGCTTTATCGTTTTCCATCTACCACATTCAGATTTACACATGGGCAAAAACATGACAACACACCGAATACTAATAATTGAACAATCGTTTAAAGCTCCCCGATATAACCTAAGGGCTACATTTCTGTTAATCTCGTGGGCACAGAATTTAATAACTGTTCCAAGTTATATTGGTGCAGGCTTGTTATCCGCACTGATAAACAATATTTATTCTATTTTATTGAATCAAACGTTTGTTGGCTTAAACCCATTTTTCTTCCCAGACAAGTTCATATAGTTGATATAATTTTCTGTCGTTTAGAAAATGCCCATTACAACATGTTCGTTATTTTAGGACAACCCTCTCTTAGTCATAACAGATTCTGACTCAGGTATTGCCTACACTGAATAGCTTGTCACAGTTCCATCTAGCACTTAAGTTCTGACTACTAAAAGACACATTCCTGTGCAGCTGCTTTTTATATATATTTTTCTTACGGACTGTTTAAGCCGCTGCTTAATCAGGGACTGTTTACCCTTTGTTGTTTCCGGATCCTTCCGACTCGATAAACTATGCCTCGGATGTTGATCGCAGCAAGAATACTACCTAAAAATGGGTTATGTTAATCTCCGAATATTTTAACCAAAGTACTTCTCGGATCCATACAAAAGATCACTGAACAATTCAACGCGTTTCGTAGCTTAAATCACATTTAAATTATACGCTTTCCCGTTTTTTCGCCTACAACTTGTTGCAAATCAAATAAATGGCTTGTGTGTGTTATTTAAGTATAATGTATTACCGATGATGTCATTTAATAACACAACAACAACAACAAATTTGTAAGCAGATCTACATGAGTTCCCATCCGCTAAATGTCGTGCTCTACAGGCTACAGCCGATATTAGTGACCGTATCACGGAATGGGAAAGACTGAGGATGGCCGACTAGCTTGGTAATGCTTTAAGGTTACGAACCAACATTGGCTTGAGTGCACCATCAATGGATAACTCGCCGCAGAAGAATCTCGAAGGAGAGGTGATTGGTTGTTATTGGGACCTGAGAGTGGGGAAATTTGTAGAATGCAGATAATTATTTATTTGTAATATAAAAGCTGTGAAAAAGGACAATAGTTCATTTGTAGCTACAAATAAAAATGGATTTTTAGTGATTTAAACATTCATCCCCTCTCACTGTTTCCATGGTGATTTTGGTACACCACTTCATTACAAAGCTTTAGCTACAGCTCGAACCGAAGGCAGGCATGGTACGGTGTATGTTTAATTTCTAGTTTTCAAAGCCCAAATCTGCCTATTTCTATGAACGTATGTCATTATGTTCAACAAATTTTTACATAACACGGTGAAATCTACAAATTTACTACATAAATAGTAGAGTGCTTTTTTTAGTGTTTCTTGACCTTAAGTCCAATTGATACAGTTATATTTTGTGTAAGGTGGGATAACTATAATTTTGTTTTTCGGATTTGTTACTTATTTCTCCCGTCATGAAAGACATTCTTAGTTATATGATAAACACTAAAGCTAACCGGTTGACCTAAAATAACGTCATAACTTACATAACGGATTACTATACTTGACTTAACTGCTCACAGGGTGTCATTGCAAACAAAATTGTGTTAATAATACAATATGTTCATGCAGAATACAGGGTTGGCAGTTAACCTGGACTGGATAACAAAAGTTGTACATGTAAATTGTATATAGTTGAATTATTCAACGAAGAATGAGATATTGAATTGCCAACAGACACCCACGATTTACGAACAAATGTTCATGATTCATTGGGGTTAGACTGCTAATCATGGGCTATCTCCATTACAAGGGGTGAAATAACCTTAATCACGCCTTTAAACACTAACCAAGCAAAGCAATCCCAACAAAAAACAAGGACGGTAAAAATCGCCACCATCGAGTAGTCCAGTTTCACTTAATGCCATGTCATCGGCTTTCATCCAAATATGTATTGACTATACAGGTCATTTGTAAAGAAACATTGTTTGGAACAAGTAACCGAAATTCACATTTTTTTTTGTATTTATAAGGCCTCAAGAATGTTGATGAATAAGGAGTAGCCATTATAATTAATCAATTAACTGGAGGTTGGCGTTTTATGCAAGCTTTAAGTGTATCCCTTTCTAACAAAAGAAAGTTTCACTATTTCGTTTGAATTTTTGTTTTTAAAAAAATCCTCATTAAAGTATCGGTAAAATTGACAATGGTCCTTGGCGTATGGTTGGTGAGAGCTTCCTGTGCCTTGGCGCTTTCTAACCTAAAGGGCAGCATCAGCCAGATTTTTTGCACCATGGTTTGCGTCCTGCGCTCGTCTTGTATCTTGTCACTGTTTGTTGCCGTTGAGGTTGACGGTTGTTTCTTTCATCCATCGGGCTGGCACGCCGTCATGTGATTAAGTGAAATAACGGCGAATTGCGTAAAACCCAATCCGACAAACAGACAACGGTAATTCTGTTCACTCACTGCAAGACCCTTTGTCAGCGGCATGGTGAAAATCGTTTGTACAAATGTGAATAAATGTGAATGAGGTAAGAGAGCATATGTTTTCTTCTTTCACTTCAGTACATTACCAGCATCGTAATAGCATAATAATTAACATAATAATAGCATCGTATTAGCATAATACTTATTCACATGCGTGCACCCAATACGATGCTGATACCGCACTGAATTTAAATTGAAAATTTGAATTGAATTTGGATTGAAATATGAATTGAAAGCAGAAAACATTAACTCTCCTACGTTATTCACATTAACAGTGCTATTGTTGTGAAATATAAAGAAACTTTGTCAAACTCTAGTCATATGCCACAATAGCATAAAATTAACAATATGGCTGCTGCAGTAGTCAACCTCTGGTGTGGGGCCGCATTTTGGGATTTAATTGTAAAAATAAAAAAATAAGATAATCTCTGTTTTGATTCTACCAAATGGTCACAAGTTCATTGATTAGTGAGTTGCGCGAGGATAACACGAGATAAATATTAAATGCTTGACTTTTACTATAAGCGTGGTGTGAATTTTAAAGTCAATAACTGTATCGTGAAGTCGGCCGCGGACCACAAATATGACATATAAACGTGAAGACCAATGAGTAAAGAGAACATAAAATACGGCTAAATGCATATTTGACGTTTATTTTCTCTTCAGATACACATAATGGCACAGAGGTAGTTCACTATACATATATATATATATACAAACACCCATTGTTAGCTTTAAATGAACGTCGTCAAATAATAACGAATGAAACGGTAATTCATTATAAAGTCTTGCTTAATGCAATAAACGTGCCGCTTCAAAATACCAGTTAAAAAACGTCAAGCAGACATTGCTACTAGATTCAACCGTTCCTGTTTAGCCAAGCGTTTCATTTTCAGAATGGATGGTAAAACAAGGATGTCACAGTCGTGATTCACAAGATCAGGGTATTGTCTCACAAAGCGATT
The DNA here is from genome assembly GCA_031471745.1 of Cryptochiton stelleri. Taxonomy (NCBI): domain Eukaryota; kingdom Metazoa; phylum Mollusca; class Polyplacophora; order Chitonida; family Mopaliidae; genus Cryptochiton; species Cryptochiton stelleri. The sequence goes on along the minus strand of JAUELC010248926.1, from coordinate 2,012 downwards.
TGATACAAAGTTGATATTAATTGCCATGATGGCACTATATACCTTCACTTTTGGTATCCATGGCAATTAACATTAACAAAAAACGCTTTATTCGAACGGTTTACATCCTCCTTCGACAACGCCATATAGAAAACTTTCAGATGTAACATTTTGACTTCCATAACTATTTGTGGGCACTGTCTAGAACAAAATTAGTTGTTAGAATTTAAAAAAATGTTGACAGCTGAGATTTTATGTAATACTTGTACTTCTAATGTAACCTATCCAGGCCCAGTTGCTCAGATGACGTGTATAGTCGCTAATAGCAGATTAAATTACTAATAGCGGATTAGAGATAGACCTTCAACATGGTGTGACGCCATCTAATAGCAGATACAATTTAATAGCGCTTTGAGCAACCGGCCCTTGACGAGTATAGTCGCTTATAACAGATTAAATAACTAATATCGAATCAGAGATAAACCACATAGCGTGGCGTCACTACCAGGATTTAAAAAAAACTGGTTTATAATTTAATTTTTATATTCGAATCAATTGGTAATGAGGAAAATGGAATGGAAACCCCTGAATCTGGTTAAGCCTCAGTCACGCTTATGGGTATAAGACAACTTACACAGGTTATGACCTGCTGATATTGAGAACCACAAGGAATCTTTAAAAGGTCTAAAATAAGTCTTGGGTTGTCTTGAGTAGTCTTGGATATAGTAGCAAGTCCGATATTGGTCGTGGGGCGGTTTCCCAACATATTTAAACTCCAGGCCAAGACCAAAATCATCGAAGTTAGTCGGTCTTCAGTTCAAGATTAAGCGCCAATAGTTGGCGCCTTAGTACATTTTACCATTTGAATAAGGATGTTCCTTGGTTAGGACACATTTTAATGACAGAATTCCACGAATATAATAACAAGTTTTATTTGTCTGAATTCCTCAAACCATAAAACAATTGTGGTAAATATGTATAGAACAAAAAAGGTCAGTGAAACGTCAACGTGCCAGTACCTTAGTCGAGAGTGATAGGTAGTCTCTACTTGGCTCAGAATTCGGATCCCACTTTATAAGGTGCTTTTTCAGATCAGTCTATAGAATGTTGTAAACCAATGGGCCCAGGATCGAACCCCGGCGGAGACATGCGCAGTTTTATTTCTCGACATTTATTAAATATTATGTAACAAGCATATCTTAATTCAAAGGCATCTCTAAGTATGAACAAGTTTCAAACACAGATTTTAATACAAAACACATTTAATATATATTTTCTTCTCTACAGTTTACATGTAGATATTTACAATGGCACCACAATCGGGTTTTAGCAGAAATATGACACAAATGGTAGGTATATACAGTGTGCGAAAATTCGCGTTGTTCATAACATAAAACATTCAAAATGGCGTAGTGGTTCAACTTCGACAAATAATCTCACAGAAAAACGTTTCTCACAAACTTTTCTTTAGATGTTTTCGTATATACATGTATTATAGGTGAACAGACTAATATAATCATTATTGTAAGTTATCGTTGAGTTATTTTCATAATTTTGTTTTCTTATATAGTTTTTCACAATTCCCCACCTGAATTTGGATCACATCCGACATCGGGAAGCCTCCGTTTAGGGCTTCGATGTCGACGTCGTCGCTCAGTACCGTCTCCGCGCTATACCTCTGCACCTCAAACTGAAGCTATCAGTCTAAAATTATGCAAACTTCGCGTATGCTTTATGGTATTACGCACATGCACGATACCATAAATTATATGAGAAGCTTGCATAATTTTAGACTGATAGCTTCAGTTTGAGTTGCAAAGCTGTAGCGCGGACACGGTACTGAGCGACGACGTCGACATCGAAGCCCTAAACGGAGGCTTACCGATGTTGGATGTGATCCAAATTCAGGTGGAAAATGCAATATATGATTATGATTAAAATTAGTAAAAAATTGGGCTAAAATTCCTTTGCTAAGAATCGATATTAAACTGGTAAAAAAACTGCTTAAAAAAATGGATACGAAACTACACTAG
>JAUELC010248816.1:0-10449 GCA_031471745.1 Cryptochiton stelleri | reverse complement strand
AAAATATACGACAGAAAGAAGTACAAAAGAGATGATTATAGGGGAAAAAACAATTAGCATTAAGATAATGAAATGTATTAATTTTGTTAGAGCTTTTTGAGTGGATGAAGTACCTGATTATTAAGATTTTGTGTAAATTAGTTGCAAATAAACATTTATAGATTTTCTTACTTTTATTGTGTTCCTAAATGCCAGTGGTTCGTTACATTTGGGCTCAGAGCTGTGGTATTATAAGTACTATATATAGCTCATTGGAGTGCTAATGACCATTCAAGATGCACTGCACAGGTTGATTGAGAATTAGTGTACAGCACAGGTTGATTGACAATAAGTGTACAGCACAGGCTGATTGACTATAAGTGTACAGCACAGGTTGATTAACTATAAGTGTACAGCTCAGGTTGATTACCTATAAGTGTACAGCACAGCCTGATTGACAATAAGTGTACAGCACAGGTTGATTGACAATAAGCGTACAGTACAGGTGGATTGACAATAAGTGCACAGCACTGGTAGATTGACTATAAGTGTACAGCACAGGTGGATTGACTACAAGTGTACAGCACAGGTGGTTTGACTATAAGTGTACAGCACAGGTGGATTGAATATAAGTGTAACGCACAGGTGGATTGACTATGAGTCTACAGCACAGGTCGATTGACAATAAGTGTACCGCACAGGTGGATTGACTATAAGTGTACAGCACAGGCTGATTCACTATAAGTGTACAGCACAGGTGGATCGACTATAAAATACATCACAGGTTGATTGACTATACATGTACAGCACAGGTTGATAGACTTTAAGTGTACAGCACAGGCTGATTGGCAATAAGTGTACAGCACAGGCTGATTGACTATAAGTGTACAGTACAGGTGGATTGACAATAAGTGCACAGCACAGGCTGATTGACGACAAGTGTACAGCACTGATGGGTTGACTATAAATGTACAGCATAGGCTGATTGACTGAAAGCATACAGTACAGGTGGATTGACAATACGTGTACAGCACAGGCTGATTGACTATAAGTACAGCACAGGTCAAATGACAATAAGAATACAGCACAGGTTGATTGACTATACATGTACAGCACAGGTTGGTGGACTAAGTATACAGCACATGTTGATTGACTATAAGTGTACAGCACAGGCTGATTGACAATAAGTGTACAGCACAGGCTGATTGACAATAAGTGTACAACACTGGCTGATTGACTATAAGTGTACAGTACTGGTGAATTGACAACAAGTGTACAGCACAGGCTGATTAACTAAGTGTACAGCACAGGTTGATGGAATATAAGTGTACAGCACAGGCTGATTTACTATAAGTGTACAGCACAGGTGGATTGACTATAAGTGTACAGCACAGGTTGATTGACTATAAGTGTACAGCACAGGTTGATTGACTATAAGTGTACAGCTTAATCCCTGTTATGCTAAATTCCATTCTATTACTATTTCATCATCTTTTCTGTTAAACCATGAACAGTGGATTTCACATTATTTTTATTATTCCATGCCTGTCATTTCTTGCTCAGCTCAAATTTATGTTAATATTTTCAGTAATTATTTCCCTTTCTTTATCACTAAGAATTATATGGAGTGTTGTTATGGCTTATCTATGCCAGACATAAACGACATCATAATTGTATTTAAATTTTATTCACGGTCAATAATATAACAATAAAACTTCCATACACCTCTTAGAGAGCTGATATATATCTTAATCTGTATTGATGTGAATGCAATTACCATAGCATTTATAGCTAGTGTTAACTTGTAACGATAAGACTTTATTAGGATGTGAAAGACAGATAAGCCCATGGTGTATATTAAATATTGAACTAAATACTCTAACAAGGCTCCTATTCAATTCTACATTTTGTTCCTATTAAACCTGTGTTACTGGTGGTTGACGATAGGTTCACTGTGCTTCTTAAGCTAAGGATCAGCATGTAAAAGTCCATGCTTTATCCTATTGCACCATGTATTGCGTCTCGTGCTTGTCCTGCATGTATCTTATTGCTTGTCGCCAGTGTCCTGCACGGATAATTTCCTTCACCCATAGGGCTGGCACACTGTCATAGGAGTAAAATAACCTTAAGTACAACGTAAAAACCCAAACAAGCAAACAAACATAAACCAGTGTTCAAAAAATGGACTTACCCAGTGAGAATACTATTTAATTCATAAAGACGATTGATAGAGGAACATAATAAATAAGAAAGTTCACTGTGGTTTAGGAGATCTAGGGTGGTTTTTACGAGCTTTCCACATTGTTTTCCACCAAACATCAGCAATGAAAGTCTCTATGTAAGTGAAATACTTTCAGTACAAAAAGTAAATACATTTTCAGGTTTTTAGTCAGTCTTTGGTGTCATCAAATATGTATAATGTGAAGGGCAAGAATAGCAATGGTTTGAGATAATCCACAAAGATTCACATTAATATGCACTAAACTTACTCGGTTGAATTAACTTTCCTTAGATTTCCTGGTGGTTGGTGGCAGCTTCCTGTACCCTGATCCTCTCTGAGCTAAGGAGCATCACACAGATGATTTATCGTGGGATCTTGCACTATCAATTTGCACTTTTTTCGTTGTGTTATTGTCTTTTATCTTATGATTGTTCGTTGCCAGTAACGCCATCATAAGAGTGAAATATACTTAAGTATGGCATAAAATCCCAAACAAATAATTGAACTGGATTCTGTGTTAAATTTTCCATTCAGTTTCTCACAACGTTGCATATCTTTTGTGTAGCAAAGCAGATAAGGATATCATAATTAATATTTTTGATGCAAATTAAGTAATATCTTCTTTTTGATCTTCTTTGGTCATGTTGACTGTTATGGTTTCTTTTGGAAACTGGAGTAGAACACTAAAACTATCCCCTCTTCTGATATGATATTCACTTTGAATCTACCAGATTTGTTTGCTATTTTACTGGATGCTATTTCATTAATTGTTCAGAATTCGATATAATGTGATCAGAGAGCTGGTATTTAATTCCTTTATCGTTCTACTATCGTCTCCCTTTAGATTTGAAGAGCAAACATTGTGTTGCAGTCTGGAGTGGTTTTGAAACGAGTTTCAAATTCTGTCTAAGAGTGTCAATAAGAGAACAAGTATCAGTCGAGCACGTTTATAATTATGTGCTCATCTTAAATGGCCTGAAATTTGATATTGGGCTGATGATTTGCTAACTGTCTCTATTGAGTGGCACACCCAGGCTTCCGTCACACAGGGCACCCTTGTTTCACTAGCCGTGAAGGGCAACATGGTTACGGGGTCTCTGGTTAGAGGGGAAGAAATAATTTAGCAAGCCTCTCCAATTTCAAAATCTGAAACAATAGTATCCTCTCATATGTTAATGAGGAGTTGTTCTTTATCATTTCCTTTGCAGAATCTCTTAGTCATGGGGAGAGAGATTTTGTAATGAAACATGTATTTCTACAGCTCAGTGACAGGCTCATTTTCTCAATTAACTTGATTCCGTGGGGATAGAAGAGTGTCTGTCATATTTGTGAAATGGTGCCCGCTTCACCCCAAACGAAAACTTGTGTTTCTACTTCGTGTTTGCCAGTGAGAATTCTCCCCTTCAGTGTTTGTTTGCAATCTCCTGAAGGAATTAATGAATTAAAGGCTACAGCAAGTTGGGAAATATCACTTCCTGGAAAGAATGGGCTTTGTGCATTGGAATACTTCGTCCCCATTTGTAGTTTTTTAATCTCGATTAGCTTTAAGAAGCGTTATTTCGCGTCACCTGTTATAATCCAAGCAATAGAGTTTTGTAAGAACGGAGATGTGATGTGGCGTGTAAGCTGGGTATTTCTTCTCACTTCATGACTGTGCACCACCTTACCAGATTAGAGGGGTAACTCTTTGAAAAACCTTCATAGAATGTCTACACAAGTTGAGATCCCGGAAATATTTTGTACAGACCTCATCACATTGATTTCATTGCCTCTCTGTCTTCCCTACGTGACATCCCCATAAAATCTTCATAACGTTTTTACTCGCCTTTCAGTTTCCAGATTAAAAACATGTTATCCCAACAACAACTGCATGCAATTTAACAAAGAGACTTGTAGTTTTATTTAATATAAACGGAGAAGGGGCGAGCAATAGTGAAGAGGTTCAATCTTTCCTTTGTTCTGTCTTAAATTTATATTGCATTATTTTCATTTCATGTCAAGAGTTCCATATATGGAAAACCATTAGCTGTGCATGCATGGGTACATAACAATAACAATTTTGAAGGAATTATGCTTTCCTCGTGTGAAATTGAAGAAAAGCTCTTTACACATTTAACACATTTCATATTTCATTCAATTTAGACAAAAGGTATTTTTAGTACATGAAGAACACAAAGATTTACACCTTTTTGTATTGAATAGAGAAATATTATGAATGATAAAAATGACCTCAAAATCTTTCATCTTTTAAAGGATTATGTCATTTAATTCAAAATGAAAATTAGTGCAACGAGTGAGATTTTTTTTTACATCTGTTTATACTTTTATTTATTTCGTTGGTTTTAGTTATGGCTATGGCTATAGTGTGGCTATAGTGACACGGAATGTTCAGTGATGAGCCAGTAATCTTTCTACAACTTGAGTAATCATAGTCTAAGATCACTTTTGTGAACATACCCTGACCAACACAATGGCGTAATGGTTGTAGCCTCCACCTCTCAATGAAGCCAAGGGTTCAAACCCAGTTAGGGCCCGCGCCGTGGGTCAGTGGTAAGCGTGTTGGACTGCTGATCATCTTTTGATGTACCTCAATGATTCGAGTCTTCCAGTGGACCACAGGTTTATGAGGGAGTCAGACGAGGTGACTGGCTTTCGCAGGTGGTGGTTTTTGCGAGGTTTCCTCTCAGTTTCCACCATATTTAGCAAGGCAGAGTATGAAGTGGATAATTCATCGTCATATAAGTGAAAACCCCTTGAGTACAATGTTAAACATCAATAAAAGAAAAAAAACAAACCCAGTTAAGTCGGACTTTATAAAGAGAAATGGTTTCTTTATTCAGCATTTAGAAGGGAAGACTGGTTGGTATTGCGTGATTATAGTTTTACTGGCTGGGTTGGCGGGTGTCTTGAGTTCTATGTCCCAGTAAGACATCTCTCTCGTGGCACAGACTCTTCCTGCCACAACGCGATGACGAGTGGTTAATGGGAGCTGTCTGTGCCCTTGTGCTCCTTGAGTTAAGGGGCAACATGAAGCTAATTTGCACACTTTATTGCACCATGTTTTGCAGTGTTTGTCACTTGTTTGTTCAATGTCAGTGATGTCAATGGTGGTTTTCTTCATCCATTGGTCTTAAAGTCCCAATCAAACAAACACAACAAGGAATCACTGTTATGAGTGACCTTAAACACTAAGTGAAGCAAACTGCTCAACGATGACAATTAATGTTTCTGCCTTTTTAGATTGGTTGGACAATGGTTCAACACCTTTTAAGGCGAGACAATAATGAGTGACTTCACTTGCAAGGGACAACTGTAAATGTCCCTTGCCCCAGTACTGGGGAGTAAATTTACATAAACAAATGTAAATGGTTTTTCAATGTTTGATGGTATCTAAATTAAAAAAAAAAACTTCTGAAAAGCAAGTTATCTAGATGAAGTGATTAGTTTTCTATCTTTTTAAAAAACAATAATGACACTAACAAAAAACAATCAAAGATATAAATCTGACTTTCAAGTTTTTGTAATGAATTTAAACAAAAGTCAAATGATTTTAATTAATGGTTTGGACTGTTGCACTGGTTTGTTCCGTTTTTTTTCCATCAAAAGTATCATTGGTCATGACATGCCAAAGAACCCAAATCACAAGTGAAATTTTGTCTTATATCTGAACCTGTACCTTAACATAAGATTCCCAAAATGAACAATAGATCTCTGTGACTTTTATGCTTTATTGGATCTCTATCTCCTCGGGGTGTCTCAAATGTATTCTATGCTATATTTCCAGGTCATTTTTGATGCGGGATGCTTGACAGTTATTCCATAGTTCCAGCTACCTACCACCCCCTGAGATCAATAATGGGCTGGCTGTAGTGAACAGCGGCAGTTCTTCGACTCTGTAACTGTGAGGTAAGGCAGCTTTTCAAGCAGTGTGAAGGCTGGAAGCATGGGTCTTATCTGACAGCGACTCTCAGTGGAGACCATATCCCCTCCAGCCCAGAGTGAGGCCTTCCAGTGGCACCACAATCATCACAACACTAGGATACAGTTATCGAATCTCTCTGGCAAGCTTACAGTTTTACACATACCTAAGCAGACTTGAGTGGAGAATGAACAGTATTCAGAACTGATACATGCTTGTTTTGTTATCCCAGCAGTTTAAATTGCCTCTTACTTTTCCTTGGTACTGGTGGACTGGTGGTATGTGTAGTGGCTATGACCAATGTTTAATATCCTCACTGGGTGCTGCGTGTTATTCCGCCATGTGATATAGTTGACAGCAAGTTTAAACTATTGACAGGCTATTGAGATGCTGAATTGTTGAAGCGAAGCCTATCCTGGCCACTTCTGTAATCAGTATAGGAGAGAAGCTGTATTCTCCTGAACGCCTCAAGGATTCCTACACACTCTAGTTAAAAGGATTGCTGATATTATGTAACTAAAAACATCCGCCAAAATCTGGACGTGGAATCACAGTGCTTGTTAAGCAGCTTTTTTACTACCACGACTAAGGAGAAAAAAGGTAAGACGACTTTGACACACGTCTCAGCGCTTTGACGCTAATTGGCTTAACCATGGTGCTTTAATTGTCTAGTGAAAATTGTTAACAATTTATCTTTGTAAAGGTGACATGGCTTGTAGATGTTTAACACACCAGAGGTGCTTATCTGCTTTTAACTGGCTGGCTGATGGCCCGCAGGCTGTGGAAGCTTTGGTCATATCCTCAGGTTAATATTCACCTTTATCCTATTCTGATTTTATTGGGCGCTTCACAGCGGAAACAAGTAGGATAAGCTAATGGTAAATGGAACCAAGTATCCCTTTATGCTTTAATGTGTTGTCTATATACCATTATTGCATATAATCTTCTAATAAAATAGTACCCTCGGTTTCCTTAATGCCCTATAAATATTAAGGACATAGTCATATTAGTTATGAGGAGTATGTGTTATTAATTATACAACCTCTTTGAATTCGGTAAATATATTTTTGAGAAGCGTCTGCATTGCTCGGGTAATGTCTTTCAATAATGACTTAGCTAATCCATGATTAATCATTTATAATACACATACATGTCGTCATGTCCAATAATTTCATAAGCATGAATTATTATTGAATCAGTGAATAGTACATCTGCATCCATACGTAGTTGAATAAACTAAATAGCTCATCTTCGTTGGCTTCACTTGAACAGTCATATTTATGGATAATTGGTCATTGTACTATATCAGGAACTTTTGTAGCTCAGTCCGTAGAGTGGCCCTGTAAACCATAGGACTTAAATGACAATCCTGCTGGAGTCATGGTCAAATTTCTGATAGGTAACATGTTCATTTTTCTGTTGTCCTGATTCCCTGGTCCTGTGGCTAAGGGCAGCATGTTCTGAGCATAGTCCTGCTCTCTTTACTTAGCACTAGAGGAACATTCATTTTCCTACATAGCAAAACACTTCACATCTTATGGTTGTGTTTATAATAGTGTGATTATTTACTGTTGGAGTACATCACTTTCATATATGTGAAATACCTTTGAGCATGGCGTTAAACGCTATTCAATCAATCTAAAGTTCCTGTAAATCATATTACATTGCGATAGTCTCTTTATATATCTACTTATGCCTCATCAGTTTTTAATTAGTCGACATGTGCCAGTGTGATTTAACTTGGAAAAGACATACTGCCTCAATGTTGTGTGCCACAATCAGTATTATACACCATAACTCTGTGTACCATATGCTGTAATATAAATGTTAATACTAACATGGACTGCTTCAAATGTTGAAATGTCATAGCTATTCAAGTTATGTCATTATGGCATATAAATGTTATATAATTCTAAGTAAATGAATTTATGTAGTACACAACCTATATACCTTTATGGTTGACCTGGTGACCTTCTTAGTACAGGAAATGGTAACGCCAACTTGTATTTACTCTTAAGATGGACGATTCAATTAGTGCGGCCGCTTTGGCAAACAGCCGTATGTCAAGATGTCAACAACAGAATGGTATTGATCTGAGGCCTGTACCAGCTTTATCACTCCTTTCTCTCACTCAGATTTTTTTCTCTGATAAGCTCTATTTTTATGCTTCGTTTGTCCTCACGGCTCTTGATTTATCAAAGATTGTTCAGGAAAAGATTTATTTGATTATGTCTGTGATATATTAATTTTCTGCTTCAGTGTGTAGGGATGTGGAATTTTCTCTTTCCTCTTTTGTGTTATGATGGGACTTGTGTGAGTATTAGCGGTGAAAATTTTCATTTGCTGTGAGTAGCTGGCAGAACTAAGCTCTGCTTGCTTCTGTTATAGAAGTAGCCCAATCAATTGGGATACAGTTACTGTATAAATGGTGTTACTAATTATGTGTACGAAAAATAATGCGGAAATATTAAATTCCTTCAATAAATAGTATAATTAATATCCATTTATATGTATACAGTATAATGAAGAATGAAATGTAGTAATATTGGTATTATTTTGAGGCATAAATAACATATTTATTCATGTTTCCACATACCTTTATATGGTAAAAGAGGAGCCCATCATGTATGCCAAACCCTTATTCAAATATAGTATAACACATAATTCGATAACATTATTTTTAAGTGGCCTCCTAAATTTGCAAGTTCATAGAATAAAAAGACTTTAAATTATTTTTTCTATATAAGAGCAAGTATACAATAGTATTTATGTAGTTATTAATAATATTGATGTAGGCCTAATACATAATGCCTCATATCTACTAATAGTAGCAGGTTTCCATTGTCAATATAGGCTATGTTATTTGACCTTTTTTCCCACATTAGCTGAGGTCTCTTTGTCCTGATAATGGTTTAAAATCTCGCTTTTATTGTCGATCAAATATCTTTGATTGCACCGAAGTAAACGGATATGCATCAATGGACTATTAATATAAAGCGATACACAGCTGAGACAGAGCATAAACAAGCCAGCATGCTTAAAACTGTACTGGTAGCTGACGTTGTCATGGTTGTCCTCTGAGCTGATCAGTTACCAGATAAGAGCTTTCATTCTCCAAACATCCCAGTGGATTTCAATCTTGAGATTTCACCGAAGGGCTGTGAAGGCATCAGCTTTTGGTGAGGCTTTGGCTGTAGCTGCCCTGTGTCACTGCTTGTCACCATCTTAGAAAAAAATAGATAATAAAAAAAAAAGATGGAAATATGGGTTAGGCGGGAATGAATTTTACCACACTGTGACAGGTTGTATGATGCAGGCGTAACAAAAACTCTCTTGCCAGGGCATAGAGTCAATGAAATATTCAGCGTTCAAGAGAGAGAAGGGGTGTGCTACAGCTTAGGTGCACCTTCTGAACTGGGAGATTAATTTGGATTAATTGAGAGAAATAGCTGCAGAAGGGTGACTGTAAGCTGAGCCTATTGTCTGTAGGATTCTCAGACTCAGGTCAGATGCGCCGTCTTCTCAAAATATTTACGCTGCCGTTTTAATTTAGGTCTAGTCTTGATTAGCTGCGATCTCTATTGTACTGCCGTCTCCTCTTCAGATCATTCTCTCCCCTGCTGTGTCTTTTTTTTCTCTGAGCCAGGCCGTACTCGGTGTCAGACAATTGAATGTTTTTACCAAATACCTCCATTGTATAAAAGGTTATTCCAGATATTTCTAACATGCATGCAGCTGTAAGCTAATCTTTCCTTCACTGCCATGTTTTCTTATTCCGCTAATTCTGTATATTTTTTTAAATAAATGATATGTAGGATAAATGTTATGCAATATTCTAGTAATGAAATGCTATAATACCACCACAGATCTGTTATAAAAAAAAATTGGATCTTGTTTTTTTCAGGTAGATTTAAAAAGAAAAGGCCTCAGCATTAAGCCTTGTGTTAACCATGCAAACATTGGAATCTCTATCTTATTTGAGATTTAATAGATTCATTTTGTCAATGTACTAACAAAGCGTTCTTAAAACAAAGAACAACATGAAAACATTTTTTCATTTATATGTTATGTTAAAATTTCGATTTGAAATATATTAAGCTTGAATTCAATTGACTGAAGGATTCTTACAGTCTGGTCAGACTCGATTGTCAACCGACAATATCTTTACCGTTGGTTTAATTTGGTTTAATTTAGTTGAGCTGCAATCTCTATCGTAATGCCATCTTTCCTTCACGTCATTCCCCTCTCATGCCATTTCTTCTTGGTGTACAATCCCATTCAGTTTCAGACAATTGATATTTTTTTCATCATCATTGCCAGTTTTCTCATT